>RCUC01166629.1:0-18744 GCA_003697995.1 Taxidea taxus jeffersonii
TAACAGACATAAAAATCAACTAACTTCACTGTAATTAAGTGAAATAAGTTTTAACTAATGAATGGCAACTTTCAAGTTTCCCTGTCAATATAGTGGAAGACATCATATATCACTTGAAATTAGAATGCCCTATGCTAGACTTGGGCTCATAGATCTAAGCTGTAAGGGGGCTGGCTATATTATAAATACTCCCATTGCTTCTAGTGTAAATAATCTAGAAATGAGCTTATCTCCCACTTCCTGGGGGTTGTAAATACAGCAATATGACCCAAAATTTGCAAGCTCACCATTTATGTAGAGAGAAGTGATACTAAAGTAATTCATTTTCCAAGAAGCATCCACAGGAGTGAGATACAGCCTTTCTAATCTTCCAATCATGCACTGAGCACAAAATTGACCAGTAGCAAACAACTGATTATGTTGAGGGTAGTGAAAGTTTATATGAAAATAATCTTGAAATCTGGGGAGTTCTAATTTATCAGATAGACATAACTCAGAGACCCTTTGCTGGTTACAAATCCATCTTATCTTTCCCATATAAAGATTATTTCCAAACCTCCTTTCTAGTACTTTATATTATTTTTCTTCTATAAAAAAGACCAGTATATGTAACTTAACTTCTGTTATTTCCTGGTGGGCATAGTTAGGTTGTTTAACTACCTAGCAATTACATTATTCTCATAGCATTTACTTCCCTAAAGATTTTGGAAATGACTAATTTATTCTTATCTCCAGGTGACTTTTGCTTAATAATTCTATCTGGAACTTTGACCCCAAGGAATGCCTGGATTCATTCCCCCCACCCCTTCAAATTTTGTACCTTAGGTCTAACAGTCAGGGATATACAAGAGAAAAGTTTTGGTTACCCATGTATGCCCAAGTGCAGTCCAGACTGTGTAAGATGCATCATTCTATTCCATACCACTGGACATATTTTATGATTTATGAAGTATAGCCTATTTTGAGATTAGCAGAATGTTTTCAGGGAGCTAGTCAAACAAGCTGGCTCCAGACTGGTCTCTGAAACTTATTGTGTCTTTCTAAATTATTCACCCATCTGTAAAGTTCACTGTTCTTCTTACAAAGTGTAATAAGTCTTCTGTGTCATGCATGGTGTTTTGAAAAATTCAAATGACTTCAAGACTATATATGTTGTTTAACTGGTTAAGTTTTGTTTTTGTTTTTGTTTTTTCAGTTATAAGCCTACAGGTCTCTATGAGTCTCATCATCTCCATTTATTAACATGCAGTCTACTGATGGTAGAATCCAATGTGCAGTAAAAAGACTGGAATTTTTTTTTAAGATTTTATCCATCTATTTGACAGAGAGAGAGCACAAGTAGGCAGAGAGGCAGGAGAGAGAGGGGGGAAGCAGGCCCCCTTCTGAGCAGAGAGCCCGATGCGGGGCTCGATCCCAGGACCCCGAGACCATGACCCGAGCCAAAGGCAGAAGCCCAACCCACTGAGCCACCCAGGTGCCCCAAGACTGGATACTTTGATATGTATAACTAATACACCTGGGCTCTAACCTCAGGCTTACTCCTCCAGAGTCATGTAAACTTGGGCAAATTTTGTAAACCCCCCAACAAGAGCACTCTGACCATAGATTAAGTGGGGGATACAATACCTTTCAGTTGGTGGTCATCCATCTGCCATTAACTATTGCCCTATGTCTTTCTTGGATTGCTCTCCTTCCCCAAAATGCATGATGCAAAGATACCTTGCCTTTTTCTAGATATTACAACTTCAAAACTAAAGGGAACCCTGACAAGTTCACAAGAGTCGCAAAGTTAGTGGCTTGGAAAAGAGTATGTGTGAAGGAAGTTGAAAGGACCTGGGTCATTTGAAATAGTAGGCAAGGAAGGGAGAGATTGAAAATGTCTTTTTGGAACTAAAGTTAGAGAGATGGAATGATGATCATCTCCTTCCACACATGAAGATGGGAGACAAGCAGTACAATAAAGGGCAACTGCATGATTTTCCAGGTAAGTTTGCTGGGTAGAGCATGGGCATTAATCCTCTGCTTCCCCCCCCCAAACCCACTATAAGCACTATTAAGGACAGTATGATACACACATACACACACACACATCATACATCAGTATGACACATATATCATATATATGATATGTATATTTATCTCATGCTGATATATATACATATATATTCACACATATACATATATATGATAATGTGATATAAGAGAAAGTCAATAGATGATACCTAAAAATTAAAGATAAAAACTCAGGGTGCACCTGGGTGGCTCAGGGGGTTGAAGCCTCTGCCTTCGGCTCAGGTCATGGTCTCAGGGTCCTGGGATGGAGCCCCGCATGCATTGGGCTCTCTGCTCTGCGGGGAGCCTGCTCCCCACCCCCCTCTCGTTCTGCCTGCCTCTCTGCCTACTTGTGATCTCTGTCTGTCAAATAAATAAATAAAAAATCTTTAAAAAATAAAAACTCAGGGTATAAGCATACTATTTCAAGATACAGAGGTAAGTTTTAAAAAATGATACTAAAATAAGTGAAAAAAATGGACGCTAGGACTGCTATTTTTTATAACAACCATTTGATCTTCTATTCAGAGGTTGGCCAACTACAACAGGCTGGCCCAGTCTCTCTGGCAGCCTCCTTTCCTTATAGAAAAGAAAGTTTTCTAGGGACACAGCCACACCCATTTATTTTTATAATTCTGTGGCTGCTGACACAGTATGGCTGCAGCATTGGATAGCTGCAATAGAGAACATATGGCCAGCCTAGCCTAATATATTTATTATCTAGCACTACAGAAAAAAAAAAAAAATCCCGACCGCTACTATAAACTATGATCATGCATAGCTGATTTTTAAAAAAAATTAGAAACATAGTGGTGAATACATTCTAAATAATGAATGCCTCTGTGCCCTAAAATGATGAGTTGAGCAGAATTCAGGGCTTCTCTTTCTTGGAGCTCTGCACTGGCACATTTTCTTCTTCTGCATCACTGTGGATTACCCTATTTGAAGCCAGGATGATGAAAGCGTTGGTATATCCAAGACAGTGGCTGGTCCATGCTTCATATTAAACAAAGCGAATGCTTATTGTTATTATTATTTCACTTCACCTATTAAAATACCTATTTGCCCAGTTGTCTATTTGGTTCCAAATATACAATACCGACCTTCTTAAAATGTTTTATAAGGAGCAGCATCTGTGCACCCACTCCTAAGTTCTCTCAGCAAGAATGAAATAGGAGGTAAAAGCCTTCTGGGAAAGGTGGCTCTCAGAGGAACTCAGTGACAGAGCCCAGGGCTCACTTCTGAGCCTGAGCATTTAAGTGTCTTCCTTGGGGAAAAGTGCTGCAGGGTATTTTATCAGCACCTTTCTTGTCCAGTTGCTTTTACAACACATTATCTTAACATATTACACTGTCTCTTAGTGTCATGTTGCTTAAAATGCTCCTAATGAACTGCCTTGGTTAAAACATGGAAAAAAATGAATTTTCTGAGTTTTTTTGTTTTGTTTGGTTGGTTTGTTTTTTTTTTTGTTTGTTTGTTTGTTTTTGTTTTTTTTGGTGACACAGAAGGTAGCTCCTTAAGAGGTCAGCAGATACCCATTCCTCACCTCTACCTAAAGTTTCAAACAGTTGTGGAAGAAGTAAAATTTACTCATCAAAACTTGTCCGGTTTGAAAATAATTTTTTCAGAGCACATGAAACCTAAATTCCTGGGAATAATTATGCCCTTCCATGTCAACACTTATTATTGATTCTTTGATTGAAAAAGAACTTGTTAAAAAAAAAAAAAAAGAAAAAGAAAAAGAACTTGTTCAAGACTTAACGTCTATACCCTTAGTAGCGTAATGTCACAGCCATAGGTAAGGATCGCACACGAGTACTCCCCCAATAAAAACAGTCTAAAAATGCAGTATTCCTTTTCTGAGAACCAAGTCTGATATCAGCTAGAGAAAAATCCCTCTTTGGAGGTATAGTAAGAGTGTTTTACATAAAGTAAAACAAAACAAAACAAAAAGGAAAACACCTCTTAGCTTGGGCCTTTTTATTATTCTGGATCTACTGAAATAATTATTCTCTGCTAGCATGTGGAGAGGAATGAAGCTTAAATACAAGGAAAAGGAGATGACTGTGGGTAGGTGAATCAACAGAAGAGTGTCCATCCAGGTAACAATCAACTGTTTTTTCAAAGGGTATTTAAAAGTACTTATTGGACGCCTGGGTGGCTCCGTTGGTTGGGCGACTGCCTTCGGCTCAGGTCATGATCCTGGAGTCCCGGGATCGAGTCCCGCATCAGGCTCCCAGCTCCACGGGGAGTCTGCTTCTCCCTCTGACCTTCTCCTTGCTCATGCTCTCTCTCACTGTCTCTCTCTCTCAAATAAATAAATAAAATATTTTTTAAAAAGTACTTATTGACTGAGACCAACCACAGTGCCTAATACATGGTAGGGACTTAATAATTGTGAATTCATGAATGAATGACTGACTAGATCAGTGTACACAAGAATGACTGAACAGATAAAATGAAGAAATGCAACAAACTGGGAGGGTGACCTAAGGTCAGCAAGTGTGAAATGAGCCCAGGAGTTAGAAAGATACAATGCGCATAATCTTCATGTTTTCTCTATCATCCAGAATCTACCTATGTGATAATATTTAATGAATTAGTATAACAATGCAAAGGTAGCACATTATTTTTAAAGTTCCATAAAAATGCCAGTTTGAAGAGATACATGTGTCCCTGTGTTCACCGCACCATGATTCATAACAGCCAAGATACGAAAGCCAAGAGCAGCCTAAGTGTCAAATCACTATTCTGCACACTTGAAAAAACAAGACATTTTATATCAATTTTAAGTCAATTAAAAATTAAAAGTAAATAGTTTCAGACATGTACAAATTGCCCTTTGAAGACAAGTTGCAATTTCATAACAGGAGCCGAGGATGGTGTCAATGGCTCAAAGCGTTGATATATCAAGATTAATGGCAAAGGATATTGCTCTCAGAGAGAACAAGAAAAAAGTCATGTACATACAAGGTGTACATATAGACCCACATCCTCACACTCAATCTCTGTGGTAATGGCTAACAAGAATGCTTAGAATAATATCTCCAAAATTGAAAGAACAGTATATGAATTGAGAATAGAGATGAGCAATAATCAAGCAAGAAATATTTACTCTGTGTCAGAAATTGGGCTAGACATCCCAGTAAGGCTTGAAGTACGGGCAAGGGTCTTACATTATTCTAAGGCTTATCTTCTGCTCTCAAGAAGCTTATGATCTAATTGGGCGGGAAAAAAAAAAAAGATACATTTTTAGAATGAGCAACAAATTCAAATTAGGGTACACTTACATGGTACCACAGACAAGGCATAAGATTGCAAGCCTTTGTTATAAAAGAGAATAGAGAGATGATGTAAAGTAACACCTAACTTCCCACATGTGGGAAGTTCAAGGTCACAGAGATGTGTCAAAACAGGGATGCAAATGCAAGTCTCCTGTCACCCACAGTGGTCTGTTTTCCTCATGCTACCAGGTAAAAGAGCAGGCAAATACTGTGAAAGTTGTGACACAACTCTGTTTTCGGTTTACTAATCCCCTACATTGAATACAGGGACCTACAGAAAGTAAAAGTTCTATGATTTTAATGAATGGACAGGATAGTCAAAATATGACCAATATCTTATAAGAAAGATTGAATGACATTGTTTTAATGTATTAATCACGAAAACAGGGCCATATTTTTTCTCAGAGGGCCAATATTTCAAGCAAACTCTGTAGCAGAGGATACTGAGCTAATGGAAGCTGTACTGGTGGAAGGCAGCAGCACCATTCACTGGATAGGGAACTTTCAAGTCAAATCAAGAATTCTGCCCTTGGGACACCTGGGCAGCTCAATCAGCTGAGCTACAGACTCCTGATTTCTGCTCAGGTCATGATCTCGGGTGGTGAGATGGAGCCCCCCAACAAGGGCTCCATGCTCAGTGGAGACTCTGCCTGAAATTCTCTCCTGCTGGCCCTTCCCCCCCCGCCCCCCTCCACTCACACACACACTCTAAAATAAGTCTTTAAAGAAATGGGTAATCCTTGTGTAAATTCATGGAATAATACATGAGGCCAAATCTCCCCATATTTCCAACTGAACTCGGACAACGTTCCCTAGCTTTCCTGAGAGAAAAAAAAGAGGAAAAAAACAGAAAGGGGGAAAAAAATCTAGTTGTCGGAAAATAAATAGCAACTTTATATTTTTTCATCAGCATAATGGAATATGGAGGGCGTTCAACCTTTAAGTAATGTCCTGGAATCTAGATTAGGTCTGTCCTGGCGCACAGAACCGTGGCAACCCTCTTACTCATATATCCCCAACGAGTTACATTTCCAGCTGGGGACACTGCAGAAACTCCCCACTGGCTTCTGGCATCATCAGCCCTCCTGAAAACACCATGTCATTACTGTTTCTGGAAGCAGAGATGAAGCAGGCATAGTCTTTTTTTTTTTTTTAATCATTATGCTCTGCAATAGTGATTATTTGGGGAAGGAGGTACAATATCTGAGAAAATCAATTACTTTCCTATGACTTAGTTTATATCACAGAGTGGCTGGGAGAAAGAGTTAAGCAATAATGATAATAAAGTCTATTATCCATGAACTCCAACATAAGTAATATTATTTCGTTGGGGACCAAGTTTGTTCAGGTTTCTTTAACTAACTCCTCCACGTCTCGTGATTTCACCCCCATCGTCTACAATGAAGAAGGAAATGATATCTATAGACTTAACATATGGGAAAATGATCAAATGCAATGCTTATTTTAATTAGCCGAGGACAATTAACCTCTGACACAGGGTTTGGCTGATCGACACTTTACAAAGCTTATCAATATCAGCAATTCTTATAAACATAAATCTAACAAGGTATATAATCCTGATTTTCCCATTTTTTATTTGGTAGTGGGGGCAGTGTTTGTTCAAAGGAAAAAGAAAATAGAAAAATTTGAAACTTCTATTTATTTTAATTATTCACAAAGAATGAACTTGACAGAGCAACTGAAATGGGAGGAACACAGACAAAATTAAAAATGAAATGTGATTAGGTATCCTTTTAATATTCTATTGGTTCTCTCATGATTTATTGCTAGAGACAGAGGTGCATAAGAAAAAGCTTTATCTTGATTTTAAAATCCTCTTAATGTAATTTGAACCTCTTGCTTTAAGCCCCACATGGCAAAATGCAAATGATTGGCTTCTTTTAGGGCCAGAATCAGCCTCCCCATCAGTGGTTTGTAGGCACAAGTCTCCTTTCTCTTGTTTTCTCTGTGCCTAATAATGATCTAATTTAGGCAAGTGCACAACCAAATGAAAAATGATTGATTTGAAATATATGCAAGTTGTTGTATTGGTTCAAGGAGAATTTCACCTCTTGGGAAAGAAAATGGATTACCATTTCTGCTCCACAGTGTAAGTACCGTACAAAGCAATATAGAAACAGTCCAGTAAACAATGCAGAGGCTAATCCACTCAGCAATAAGTGGGCCGGGCCTAAAATTCCATTTGTTTTTGGCTTTCATTCTGCATTTCCTTCAGCACTCAAAATGGTAACATCTAGCTGCTAGCAGATAGGACTTCTGTGCAGATCAATATAAAACAGAAGGAAAGAAAGAGACTTGCACTAAAATCGCTATAATTTAGCAGGACATAGTGATAAGCCTAATAATTCCAAAGGACACTCATAACTGTTCTGCACAGGAACCCAGGATGGGACCTGTTACCAGAAGCCACAATGCCCACAGGTTTGTTGGAATTTCTTTCACTCTGCTAATAATTAGGAAGGGTAGCCCGATCAGGTGTAAAAAATGCAGATAACTTTTAAATGTGCTCTGAGACCTTAGAAAAGTGACAGTCCCTCAAACCTCATCTTGCTCACCAAAAAAAGGGGAATCCCATTAAGATACATACCATCAATAGACATAAAGAGCCCAACAATAATATTACCTTGAAGGACCTACTGCTATGGACAGCTCTTCTTTTAGAGTCTGCCAAAAAATCTTCTGGAATATATAACTTTTTTTTTTTTTTAACTTCCCCAATTTTTTTTTTTTTTAAGTCCTGACACAGGGGCAGATTTGCAATATATTATGAATCTCAGATCTACCCTCGCTCACTGTGTGATCTTAAGACAGTTGCATAACCAACTCAGTCTATGAAAAAAGGATAATGATAGTGCCCCTATAATTAGGCCTTCTCAGGATAAAATAAGATAATTAATAATTAAATGCCTAGAATGCTGTAATTACTTAATAATTTTAGTTATTTTCATTAGCACGAGGAAGAGAAGCAAGATAAATCATCTTCAAATATTCCCCTGCCACAAATTGGGTTTTGAACACATTTCACCCACCCTGCTTGCACCCACTACCTCATTCTAAGACTGTTTCCGGCTCCTTTCACTGTGGCTGTGCAGACAAATGTTTGGTTTTTGAACTTGTACTATGCTAATGCTGAGTACTGAACTGCATTACAGCAGGTCAGGTTCCTAGGTCTGTGCAGTGATTTCGTATTAGATGAGGTTAACGCCATTCTCTTAAAGAGCCCCAAGCTTGCTAGGGGCCTGCCATGTGTTGGAGTCATAGTTTCAGCCTTCTTCACAATGTGCATTGATTTTGGTCCCTCCTTGGAAGTAGATGATTCCCCAAATGAACCTTACATGAGACCTGTCAGGGCAGACACCTTGACTGCTGCCTTCTGTGAACACAACCCAGCTCAGCTCTGCCTGGGCTTAGGACCTACAGAAACTGTGAGGTCACTAATGTGTTGTTTAAGCCACCAGAGCTGTAGTAATATTGCTGTGAAGCAATAGGTAATTAACAAAATACCAGAGAATGCCTTTGGGATAATACTTGTACATTTATTTAAATCAATCAGGCTCTACATATAGGAAACTATTTTAAACTTCCCAATCACTTTCTAGAGTAGTCAATGCATAGTAGTGTTTTTTTTTTCTGGACTAAAAATTGATCTTTGACTCTCATAATCACTTTATCCACATAGTTGTTTACTAGTAATAAATAATTTGGGTATACAATGCCACTTCCAATATGCACCAACAAATCATACCTGGTTAGTAATAATTCATTCAGAATTTGGGTTACTGATGGACTCAATGATATGCAAATGCAACATGGGTATCCCTAATTCCTCAGGGCCTGATAAAGATGACAGTAAGATTCACCTGCTCTTTGGAAGAATATTAAAATGCTCATCTGACATTTGTTTTGATATAATTACAAATGTCTAATAAAACCCAAAGAAAGAAAGAAAAAAAGGAAAGGAAGAAAATGTTCATAGCCAGACATGCAGAAAATATCCAGCCTTATAAAAGAAATCTTTATCTCTTGTCTACTAACTATGGTCTCAGCAGGGTTAATTTTGGCCAAGGAGCAAGTCATAAATTTGTTCTCTTTAAATCCAAAGAAAACATACTTTGGGACCAAATTAGTAGGATAGGCTAATAATACTAGGCAACTGGTAGAAGTTGAAGCCTGATGATATCTTGGAGGCAAAAGATAAAACAATATCTAAGTGATTCATCCAGAAGTACTTTCAAATTAATTGAGCCCAGAGACCATGCTGCTGATTTTTTAAAGACGAAATTACATCGCATAAGATCCAAAGTGCTCTATGAGAAATAAGTGGGTAGTGTCAGGGAAGTGGGTCTGGCTCTATTTCTTTTTTTTTCTTTTAAGAAATGTGCTCATTATTCCAGATGTTTTGACTCTTTTCACCCTTCATCTAAATTGCATGCCCACAAACAGAACATATCCAGGCTGAGAGGTCAAGCCATAGAGAAGAAAAAGATGACCCTGTCTGAATTTCAAGAAAAAAAAGAGAGAGGGAGAAGAGAACAGTTTATCAAAATGAGATAGAAAGAGAGCAAAGTGCCAATCTAATTAGTGTTGAATGACTGGACTCGAGTTGGAATGTCAACTCTGGCCAGCTGGGGAGAAGGCTACTTGGAGGAAGAGAAAATGATCAATGGAGATGATGTGGTCTGTTGTCTTGGTCTGTCTCTCTTGAGCTAGTTGTAGGAGCTAGAGACCCATCCTGATATTCCTTTAGAAATCACTGAGAAATGAAAACCTTGACTTTCCCTCTATTCCTTGCCATCCTGCTCTGTAATAATAGTGGCCTAAATGCCCACAAGCTCCTGAGAGGCTTCAGCATCATTCTCTATGACCTGCACAACATTCTCCATGACCTGCATGACATTTATCACCCAAATTTAAAGCCATAGCTTTGTGCCTGTCAAGGAGGACTATGGCCCAATGATTTTGAAAGAGTTGTGATTACCCCCAGATATAAACAGCTTGGGTTCAGAGAGCACTGCTTTCAAATCCTAGCTTCCCCAGCTACTAACTGGATGGCCAAATATGCAAACCTGCTTTATGTAATGATAAATAAATTGTACATGATTGGCTAGATCTCTCAAAGCCTTAGCTCTTTCATCTCTAAAACGAAATTATGAATATTTATCTTTGAGGAGTATTGTAAGAATTGGTGTCTTGGGGGACCATTGTAAGGACTGGGCTTGTCTGATGCAATGGCTAGAGTGTATACAGGACTTACAGACATTAGAAAAGTCAGTGCTAACTCTCTATTATCACCTGGGAAATGTTAAGGGCAAATAATGGCCCTATCCTCAAATTGCCTTCACCCTACTTAATTACAAGAAATGCCTCTGTTCACATCCCACTGGCATCTCCTTGCCTGCTGGTGTTTTACAGATAACTAGGGTAAGTTCTTTGTATTAAAGTCACCCTCCTTCAGGATATTCATTAGCAGCTACTGCTAGTAATATTATACTATAAATTAATGATAAAGTAGCATTGGAAATAACTATGTCACACATAAGTGAGTGACTTGGCAGCAACTTCTAGTCAACCCTCCCAGAGCAAGGGGGCAGGGGGGTGCAAAAGGGGGTTCCACTGTGGATAGAATGGACCCACTAAAGGAGCAGAGTCCATTCATGCAGTCTGCTTCTCAGATGTCCCTCACCCCAGAGAGAAGATTCTGAAAGTATGAGAAACTGACATTCCTGCCAAATAAAAACACACCTTTCCAGAATAGCTTATGGAAGACAGTTTTTTTTTTATTTAAACATATAATGTAACCCCACTACCCTCTCCCAACCCCCCTTCCCCCCACCCCCCTCAGTTTGTTTTATGACATTAAGAGTCTCTTTCCGTTTGTCTCCCTCCCGATCCCATCTTGTTTCATTTTTTCTTTTCCTACCCCCTTAACCCCCACCCCCATTGCATCTCCACTTCCTCATATCAGGGAGATCATATGATAGTTGTCTTTCTCCGATTGACTTATTTCGCTAAGCATAATACCCTCTAGTTCCATCCATGTCGTCGCAAATGGTAAGATTTCATTTCTTTTGATGGCTACATAGTATTGTATATATATACCACATCTTCTTTACCCAAAGAACAAATAATCCAATCAAGAAATGGGCAGAGGACATGAACAGACATTTCTGCAAAGAAGACATCCAGATGGCCAACAGACCCATGAAAAAGTGCTCCACATCACTGGGCGTCAGGGAAATACAAATCAAAAACACAATGAGATACCACCTCACACCAGTCAGAATGGCTAAAATGAACAAGTCAGGAAATGACAGATGCTGGCGAGGATGTGGAGAAAGGGGAACCCTCCTACACTGTTGGTGGGAATGCAAGCTGGTGCAACCACTCTGGAAAACAGCATGGAGGTTCCTCAAAAAATTGAAAATAGAGCTACCTTATGACCCAGCAATTGCACTACTGGGTATTTACCCTAAAGATACAAACGTAGTGATCCGAAGGGGCACGTGTACCTGAATGTTTATAGCAGCAATGTCCACAATAGCCAAGTTATGGAAAGAACCTAGATGTCCATTGACAGTTTCTTATTCTTTAGCTCACCCCTCTTTGGTCATCCAACAGGGATGTTGCCTTTTCTTCCTATAAACAATCTCTCAATCACTTATTAGTTTTCTAGAGCTACCTTCACAATTACTACAAGAGTGGTGGCTTAAAAACATCAGAAATTTACTCCTGTATAATTCAGGAGGACAGAATTTGAAAATCAAGGTGTTGGCAAGGTTGGCCCTTTTGGAGTGATTCATTCCATTCCTCTCTCCTAACTTCCAGTGGCTGCTAGAAATCTTCCATGTTCCTCGGCTGGTAGACCTATCACTTCATCTCTGCCTCCTTCACCAGATGGCCTTCCCTTCTGTATGTCTCTGCATTTCAACCCTCCCCCTCTTTTCCCTTTTAAATCCCATCAGTGGAGTTAGATCCCATCTTAAGTCCAAAAGGGTTTCATTCTGAGATTCTTACTTACATCTGCAAAGACCCTACTGCTAAATAAGGTCACACTCACAGTTCAGGGATTAGGCATAGGACAAGTCATTCTGGGGACACTGTTCAACCTACTACACTTGCCTCCTGTACTCGCACCAGCCTCCTTAATTCATGTTCTTCACAGTCCATTCTTACAGAGTCTAACCTAAGGATCTTTAAGAACACCTGGGTGGCACAGTCAGTTAAGTGTCAAACTCTTGGCTTCAAGGTCATGAGATGGAGCCACACATCAGGCTCCACACTCATTGGGGAATCTGCTTTAGATTCTCTCTCCTCTTCTCTCTGCTCTTCCTGCCACACTATCTTGCGCTCTCTCTCTATAAAATCAGTCAATCATATTTATATGCTCCTATCACATTTCTGCACAAACCACCTTGAAGGCTTTCCACTGCAGATCTGAATAATGCCAAAACCCCTGTTCTATAAACTAAGGTCTATGGGATCTAACCTCACTGTATTACTCCCCACCTTCTACAACTGTCTTTCCTCCTCTCTCACATTCTCTCTGGTCCACAAAGACATCAAAGTGTTTTATATTCTGTTCATGGACTTCTCTTCTCTCATATTGGCAACAGATGGTTCTTTCTTATCATTGGGCTGGTTCACACCACACATATTTTGGTTCACATGTCACTTCCATAAAGAAACTGTCCCTGACCAAGCTACCCAAACTCACTTCTACTCCTCATAATCATTCTTTGCCCCAGAAAAGCCTTCATATCCTTCAAGATGGGTCACAATCTAATACCACCTTCTCTATTTTTTAGTTTGCATATCTGTTATCTCTCACTAGAAGGTAAGGGCCATGATAGCAGGGACTGAAAATCCAGTGTGTGAAACACTCTAGTTGCTCAAAATCCAACTATTTAATGAATGAAAGAATAACATCATTGTGTCTCAAAGGAAAGAGGGGCAGAGAGGAAGGAAGTAATACTCAACTACAATATGCTTAATTATCTTCTTTACGTATACCAGCTTATTGGATTTTCCCACTGATTCTGTGATGTGGGTTCTATTATTTTTTCCTGCATGTGATGCAGAGAGGCTAAATGACTTTCCTAAAGTCACATAAAGAAGAAAATGAAGATTTCACCCAACCTAGATCCACCTGACTCCAGGACTCCAGGTCTTTCAACTAATTCTACTCCACAGAGGAAAGATAGAAAAGTCAGTCTTCGGACAGCATCAAAACATACTGTAGAGGTAGGTTGGTGATAAAAATGCCATAGCTTTTTAGTCAAGCTTTTCTGAAGTGTTTCTAAAAGAAACGGTGGTCTACACTGAACTCTTGGTGAAGCTATGGGCTCCTGTGGATTTGGGGTGGGGGAAGTGCGGGGTGCATTAAAACCTAACCAGTGTTTCAGCAAGCTAGCTCAAAATAACCGGGGTGGGTGTTTGCTTTTCACATGGGTAAATTTAATTAGCTTTGTGGGTGGCTAAGAACTGATGCAGACCTCCTCTGGCTGCTATACAAAATTATCCAGGGCTCCATTTAGCATTTCTCAAAACATGCCTTTGATCTCCAACACACTCACAGGAAATTGGGTCTCAGGTGCCTCAGTCAGGAGAATGTTGAACCAGCTTAGAGAAGAAAGTTAAATTTAAGATGAACAGAGTAAAGTCTTTCCTCAAGTCTATAATCTGTGGTTAAAAGCTATCATCTCCCAGTACACAGGAGGACAATAGACCTGAAAAACCCTTTTCAAGCCATATTAAGCTGCTATGGTTTGTAAATGAAACACACACACATACTTCGTCGCACTTATAAAAAGGAAAAAAAAATTAATGCTGATACAATGTTTTAAAGAATTAGAGTGAAACTAGACCCTTGAGAAAATAAATGTTTTCTGTAGTCCTGATTCTGGAAAAAGACATACTTATTACCACTTTCCCTCCTCTCCTCCTACCTGATTTTGGAACACTTACACCACACTTAATCAGCAATGTTAACAATGGGCAGGGCATTTGCTTCTTAAACCATTATTTAAAAAAATCAGAAGCATGACCTAGATTATTCAATTCCCAAGTATAGCTATGACTAGATGAATAAAGGAATCAAGAGCAGAATGTGGCTAGTCCTAATTCTGAGCCTCACACTTGGGTCACGCATATATGCCTCCATTCAACTTATTAAGACTTTGCATGAACCAATAACTGGCCAAACAATACAAACAATGTACCTTCCCCCACAGCTGATATTTATTAAAGTAAACAGATAATAAAGACACATATAAGTAAACAGAAAACAGAATTCCAGATAGGAGTTGATGCTATCAAGAAAAAGTAGCAATTAAGGAGATAGAGAATGATGGTGAGGGACCAAAGGATATTTGAGCAGAGATGTGGAAAAGTGAGGGAGCAAAGACCACAGACTATTGAGGGAAGGAAGAGAGGGAAATAGGAAATAAAAATCCCTAATGTGGCAGCATGTTTGGCGGGGAGCTGGGATGGCTGCACAGGAATAAGGGAGAGGAAGAGAAGAGAGGACAGGAGTTGGAGAGGCAGCCTGCCTTAGCACAGGTAAAGGTCAGATGGGCAGAAGAAGGGCCTAGAATTCCCTCCCATCTCTGGAGGAAATCCAATGGATGGTTTTGAATAGAGTGACATTTTGAAAGCACAGCTATAGCTTCTGTGTTGAAGATAAACTGAGAAGGATCAAGAGTGAAAGACAAAAGATCAGAACGGTCATTGTTATGGTCCAGTGATAGTGACTTGGGCAAGGGTGGGAGCAACGAAGGTAATTGTGAGAAGCAGCCAAATTAGACACGGTTTGCTAATGGACTGGATATGGAGAGAGGGAGGGAGGGAGCAAGAAAAAAAAGAGAGAAGAAGGAAGATGTCCAGATCTTTGGTCTGAATAACCGAATGAAAGGCAATGTCATTTTCCTAAATGGAAGTATCTGCCATTCCATTAAAACAAAAATAAAGAAAAAAAAAAATTAAGCACATGATGCTTTCTCCCCACCATTATTGTCCCTTCATATACTGAAGCAGAACAATGGGACATATTTTCTTTTGTGCTGTTTTCTTTAAATTAATTACCCTACATTGCTCAGAATGACTTTAAGGCTGCTCTCTGGGAGTATAAAATATGTCAAGATGGCATAAATCAGAAATAGAACAAAAATGGTCTTTGGCCCTACAGTTCCACTCTTAGGAATTTATCCCAAGGGTAGACATAATGTATTGTGTGAGGAAAATACAAGAAGTCTCACTGCTACATTGTTTGTTACAGGAAATAACACAGTCAAATTAGTCATTGTATATCATTAAAATCACTACGATCCAATCAGAAATACTAATATTACATGCGATTGACAGAGGAAGCTGTCACCATATACTGTGAGGAAGAAAAATTCAGGTTACTGAAGAGCATGTAGAACATCATTCTCCCTCTAAATACCCATCTGCCTAGGAAAACTATCTGTGAGCCTACACACCAAGTCACTAAAGGTGATTATCCTGGGTTGAGAAAATGGTAGAATAACTTTTTTAGAAAACGTATGTATGAATTTATAAGGAAAAAAATGTAGGGGTGCCTGGGTGGCTCAATGGGTTAAAGCCTCTGCCTTCGGCTCAGGTCATGATCTCAGGGCCCAGGATTGAGCCCCGCATCGGTCTCTCTGCTCAGCAGGGAGCCTGGTTCCCCCTGTCTCTCTCTGCCTGCTTCTCTGCCTACTTGTGATCTCTATCTGTCAAATAAATAAATAAAACCTTTAAAATAAATAAATAAATAAATAAAATCTTAAAAAAAAAAAGAAAGAAAGAAAAGAAAAAGAAAAAGAAATGTAACAGCTCCATGACAAAATGTTATTTTTAAAGTGGGGAGGTGAAAGAATAAAGAAAAAAAAAAGTGCGTGTGAGGGAAAGCTGTTAAGGCTAAATATATGATCAACAGGATATTCTACCCACCTGGTACAGGTGGTACTATAATTCAGTAACAGCCGACACTAAGAGACTATCTTATTACAAAATTCACAATATCCAGAAATACAAGTTAGTATCATTAGGATGAAAAGCATCAGCCTGACACACCTCCACTTTCCTGACCGGGTGCCCCTAACTCCAGAGATTCTCCAGGGCCCTCTCTTCCCAACTAACTCGCCCATGGGCAAGTCATCCTAGTCGCAAGTCCTGCATCAGCCAATCTTGTTTTCATTTCAGGTTACTGGCACAGGTTCTTGTCTCAATACTCTTCCTTATACTACTCAGCTGATGAAAACACTTACTTCCCTTCATCTCAGTCTAAATTTTACTTTATCTCAAAATAATTACTTGGTTTCCCCAATAATAAACAATTGACCTATGATTCCTTCTTGGTACGTATCAAAATTCATAATTGTATAGTTATTTGCAGGATAGTTTTGAAATCTTCTCGATGAAATGGTGAGGTAAGTAAAATAACACCCCTCCCCACAAAGTGTATCTGTATCTTAACCTCTGGTACCTAAGAATATGCTCCTTTTATGGCAAAAGGGATTTCTGCAGATGTGATTCTGTGAAGGACCATGTGGTAGAAGGTGATCATGGATTATCTGGATGGACCCTATGTAATCACAATAATCTGGATACAGGAAAGAGGGAAACAGGAAATAAAAGAGAAGGGAGTGGTATGGGGCTGCAAGCCAAGGAATGCAGGCTTCTCCTGTAGCAGGAAAAGGCAAAGGAAATTGGTTCTTTTCTAGAGACTCCAGAAGGAATACAACCCTGCTGATATCTTGATTTTAGTGAAGTGACCCATTTCAGATACCTGACCTCCAGAAATTCAAGATAAAGAATTTTGTCACTTTAACTAGTTGGTGGCAGTTTGTGACAGCAGCAACAGGACACTAACACAGATGGGACGCATCTTGAGAAGCAGCTGACTTTATCCATCTTGCTTACTGATACATTCACAGTATCCAACAAGGGGTCTTGCACATGGCCAGCAATTTATAAATACTTGAATGAATGAATGTTTGAATGAATTAAGCAGGAAAACACTTTTCCCAATTAAAAATAGAGATAAGGGACGCCTGGGTGGCTCAGTTGGTTGGGCGGCTGCCTTGGGCTCAGGTCATGATCCCAGGGTCCTGGATCAAGTCCCACATTGGGCTCCTTGCTCAGCATGGAGCCTGCTTCTCCCTCTGCCTGCCTCTCTGTCTGCCTGTGCTCGCTTCCACTCTCTCTGACAAATAAATAAATAAAATCTTAAAAAAAAAATAGAGATAAATGTGAAAGTGGTAAAAGACAAAACACTTAAAAAAAATGTTCTGTGCAATCATTAAATTACTTCCATGACTTTTCCATGCATGACTGATCTCATATAAATTGAAAACCACCCGTAGTTTTACACTCAATTTTAAAAAAAAATTGACCCCAAAATGTACACATAACTTTAAGAACCAGTATCTGGGTTCCAAAGATCCTCTAGAACTTTTCAGAAGAATGAAGTATTAGAAAATTATATATTTCCACACTTGCAGTCAAAAGAAAAGTTACAAGATTAATTACCCCCTTACGCTATCATTTTCATGCCATGCCAATAACCTTTGTGGCTGCTCTCACTGACCTACCAGGTCAGTTCACCAACAGCACAGTAGAGAAGTAAGGTCCACGGTGTGAGCCCAGATACTGATGACGGAGCCAAGCTTCAAGGGAATATCAAATGTCAACAGAAAGTGTGAGGGACAATACAATACCCACAAATTCATTTGTGATGTTGAAGATGCTGCCAAGAGCATTTTTTTTTTAAAGAACTGGAAATTTGGCTATGATTGTCTCCCTTTGTTGATTTTTGTGCAGGTTTAATGAGGAGCTTGAACTTTCTACCAGGATTATATTATTTTATTTTATTATTTTTTAAATTTATTTGACAGAGAGAGAGACAGAGATCATGAGTAGGCAGAGAGGCAGGCAAAGAGAGAGGGAGAAGCAGGCTCCCCACTGAGCAGAGAGCCCAACACGGGGCTCGATCCCAGGACCCCAAGGTCATGACCTGGGCCAAAGGCAGAAGCTTAAACCACTGAGCCACCCAAGTGCCCTTATTTTTTATTTTTTTGCCAGATATTTTAAATGCTTCCTGTGGTGCCATGGTTCTCGATGTGGAGCATATACCAGAATCACCTGAAAGGCTTGTTAGACGGCAGATTGCCAGGCTCCATCCCCTGAGTTTGATTCAGCAGGTTTCAGTGGGGATCTGGAAATCTCATTCCAGGACTCTAGGTGATGCTGCTTCTGGTCCAGGGGAATCAGTGTTCAATGGAGATAAATGTCAATGGAAGCTGTTGGGGTCCCACCCAGATCTCCTTTTTTTTTTTTTTTTTTAAGATTTTATTTATTTATTTCAGAGAGAGAGAGTGAGAGAGAG
>RCUC01166630.1:0-60134 GCA_003697995.1 Taxidea taxus jeffersonii
ACACACACACACACACAAACTAATGTCAACTAATGATAAATAATATGAGTAAAATGGGGCACCTGGGTGGCTCAGTGGGTTAAAGCCTCTGCCTTCAGCTCAGGTCATGACCCCAGGGTCCTGGGATAGAGCCCGCATCAGGTTCTCTGTTCAGCAGGGAGCCTACTTCCTCCTCTCTCTCTGCCTGCCTCTCTGCCTACTTGTGATCTCTGTCAAATAAATAAATAAAATCTTTAAAAAATAATATGAAGAAAAATTAAGCAGGTTAAGGTGCTATGTGTATGCCATTAATGTAGTGTGGTCAAAGTGCACAGGAAAGAGAGAGATGGAGGTAACCAGAAATTCTACCACAGAGTAAAACATTTGAGGCACAATATTCATAAAATAAGAATGGCATACTATGAAAAAAGAAACAGAACAAAAATATTCTTAAAAAACTTTAAAATCGGGACGCCTGGGTGGCTCAGTTGGTTAAGCGGCTGCCTTCGGCTCAGGTCATGATCCCAGCATCCTGGGATCGAGTCCCACATCGGGCTCCTTGCTCAGCACGGAGCCTGCTTCTCCCTCTGCCTCTGCCTGCTATTCTGTCTGCCTGTGTTCGCTCCCGCTCTCTCTCTGACAAATAAATAAAATCTTAAAAAAAAAAAAAACTTTAAAATAATTTTGATTAAAAGGGTTAGAAGATAAGGTAGAGCAATTTCCTAGAATGTGGAACCAACATATAAGAGCTCAGACAATATGAGATACAGAAACCCATGCCAAGGTTGAACTGTGGTTTGAACTGACTCCAGGGTTCAGGCTCTCTGCCCCTGTTATATATTGATCCAAAATCTACATTTGTTCATCTTTAAAATGGGTATGCTAATAGGTTGCACTTTTCTTCTAAGTTAAGAGCTCTACACATAAAGGATTTAAGAAAGTAACTGACATATACTGGTTATTTCATGAATGCTAGCTATTATTTTAAAATGTTACTATGCTCAGCCTTTTAAAGATATCATTAATTTTCATGCTGTCAAGTTTCACCTCCTGTGAGTCATCACAAAATCTTTATCTTCATCCCTGATGTCTCCTAAGTTCCGATTCAATATTTCCATCTGCCTCCTTCATAGTTCCACTTGAATATTTTGCCTTTAACATCTTATCACCAGTGGGGAATGTTATAGTGTAATGGAATTAACCCTAAAATGAGAATCGAAAGATTGTTAAAAAAAATGCAATTGTGCTCAAATCTAACTTTAGCATAAGTTGTGTGACCCTGGCATGTGATTCAGTTTCTTCCTTTTCACTTATTAAAAAGGGAAAATTAGAGATTTTAATTCAATGAAGTCTAAAGTGATTTCTAAATTAATTCTGCAAAAAGAATTTATGATTTATGAATCCTTGATGTCCTTTCCCAAAACCTTCATTTGAAAAACCCTATTATTATTATTATTATTATTATTTACAAATGCCCTTCTTTTTAACTCTTATCTTAGCTTTATGTGTTTTTACTTACTGTCTGGGCTATTATAGTATCACCCTGCCTGGCCTCTCTAACCAAAGCTTTCATCTCATCCAATTAATACTTCATGATGCCACCTGTTTATCTGTCCTAAAGTATTGTTTTGATTATTTTATTCTCCTCCTCAAAAACTTTTATGACTTACTATGACTTTGAGGAAGAACAGAACTCTTTATTTGACATTCAAGGACAAACAAAGGAGGTCTAATTTTTAGGTTTTGGTTTTCGTTTTTTGTTTTTTTTTTTTTTTCTGATAGTTCACCACCTCAAACAAGCTATTTGCCAGGTTCAATCATGGATTTGCTTTTTTACTTCCATGGCTTTCCTCACACTCATTTTATTTTTTAATTTTTGTTTTTTCAACACTCTACTCCACATAGAACAGTCTGAATGTAAATTCTACCCATCTTTCAAAGTCTAGCCAAAGTGCCTCTGAAGCCCTTACAGATTGTTTTCTTTGAGCTACTTTAGAACTTATTTCAGTACAACTAATATATCATTTATAACATATTAGTCTGCTTTATAATTATTTGCATATATATCCTAAGATCTCTATTTGATTTCAAGTTTTGGGATGAAATAAATCATCACCACAGCACCTAGTATGATGCCCAGCATACAGAATGTCTTATAAATATATATGACATGAATTAATGCATTTTTCCTAGGACAAAATAAATAGAGCTTCCTTTCTTTCACTTTAAATGTTATCAAAAAGTATATGATGAGGCCATTGACATTTTGAAGCATAGATTTACCATTAAAATATATTTTGTTTAAAAACAGCAATAATACTGAGAGGCATTCACATTTCTACATCTCAATCAATGTGCATGAGAGAATGAAAACACCACTGTTCAAAGATGATTCTTCAGAGAAAAAAAAATTAAACATGAAAATGTTAATCAAGTCTTTCTAATGAGTTTTTTTAAATACCTGGCAATTAAATAATTACATAAACTTTGAATTTGTCTGCAAGCTTGAGTTAGCACAAGGTAGCACAACTGCATTCCCTTCAGAATTAAGTCAGATAACAGACATTCTAAAGGACAATGTAACAAATCCTCTGGAATAATCATTTTGGGATAAACCTTTTGCCTGGAATTCTATCTCTACAAAGAATGCTATAATGGCTCACAAAGTGATATATAAACATGATATCTTCATTCATAAAGATAAAATGACCCATCTACTATCAAGAAAATATACAGTTGGTGTTTATGCATATTTTGCTTGTGAGTGATGATAGTCACTCATGAAATGCTTGTTTGACTTCAGATGATAAACATTAATTAAACAAACTTCTTTTCCTGGTAGAGGTATCTGGGCACTGAGAAGTTCTCGTTGACATTTAAATATAATTTTTTTCTTCATGAATAAAATGAAAAAATTTTAACAATGTTTATAGTTAAGCAACTCACCCTGAGATTGGTAATTGCTATCTTCTTCTTGGTGCCATCTTTTCTCAATCACAATTTCTCCCATACATTCAGGACAACAGCTAGTTGATAAATTCTTATGGCATGAAATTCCCACACTATTGGAGCATACTGATTTGCTTACTCATGAAACTGGTTTCCTTAAGGATGACTATCCCAGAAATACTGAATAGGGCTATTGAAATATAAATGAAATGAAATTTAAAAAGTTAGAGTTGGAACATTGTTAAGACATATTGGAAGAGAATATATATGATGTGTGAACCAAAAATAAAATAAAATAAAAACAAAATTGAGAAGAATACTTCATATAAATAGCGGAGAAAGGAAATGTCAATTTCTCCTAATTAGATCTAATAACGTGACATTGTTAAGACATATTGGAAGAGAATATATACGATGTGTGAACCAAAAATAAAATAAAATAAAAACAAAATTGAGAAGAATACTTCATATAAGTAGCGGAGAAAGGAAATGTCAATTTCTCCTAATTAAATCTAATAACGTGATATTTTGAATTCTTAGATATTGCTATAATGTTCCCAGTGTGTAGGACCACAAACGATGATTATTTTCTTAACAAATGACCTGTATTCCAGTGAATCTCAGATCCAACAAAAGCATAGCTTAACATTTAGATCAGAATACAGTTCTAATGGAAACAAACACATAGAAGATGTTTACTACTTTCACATTAAAGTCAATTTTTCACGTACAGGCTCCATGCAACTTTACACTGAGAACCAAAAAACTTCAGAAAACTACACTGAACATAGATAGATAGCCTATGTCATGGTTATTTGAGAAAATTTTTCTTGTTTTCTTATTCATATTTATTTCATTCAGAATCCATTCTTACCTGGAATCCACAGGTTAAACTATCACAATTTTTAATATGATTAGTGTCTAAAGATCAGATTGGGCTTTAAAAAAGCAGTAGAAGGGGCGCCTGGGTGGCTCAGTGGGTTAGAGCCTCTGCCTTCAGTTCAGGTCATGATCCCAGAGTCCTGGGATCGAGTCCCTCATCAGGCTCTCTGCTCTGCAGGGAGCTTGCTTCGCTTCCTCTCTCTCTGTGCTTACCTCTTTGCCTACTTGTGATCTCTGTCAAATAAAAAAAAAAGGCAGTAGAATACTTGGAAATAATTTGTCTTTTTTTTTCCTGGAAACTGTAAGCATTATATTACTGAAATTTTGCAGGCTTCTCCACCCTCCTTGATAATGATGTGATACATGCATGATAGAGAGATCAGTGGCTTGTCTCTAGATCCGGGCACATCCATTGATAGAATGATGCCTAAGAAAGTAGACCTGTGCCCTCTTTCTGACAGCACCTGAGGCATTCCAAGAGAGACAGGGTCAAGTGAAAAGGACAGAAGCTGCTCAAATATCAGGCAGAGGAGAGGATCATTCTCCAACTTGACTACTAAAAAAAACTCAGCCATGCTGAACTATACATTTATCACATGAAAATCCCAGCCAATCCTGAAACTGATGAATTGACAATTGGAGAATTGAGCCACAGGTAAATCTGAACTTCTTCAAAGTTGTATATTATTTGAGTAAGAGAGAAAGAAGATTAAAGTTTTTCTCATTATTGGCAGTATAAAATTATCATTATATGTGGAATAGGGTAGAGAAAAATTTGTAACCTAATTAAATTTGTTAAGCTAAAGAATATATAAAAATATGCTCATATCCTAAAAGCCCTAACTTTCAATTTATCTGGCCACAACTAATATCTATCGATCTATGTATCTATCTATCCACCCATTCATCTATCCATTAAAGAGATAACACAAAGCTAGCATTAGGAAGATATATGTGACATTCAGAATTCCATTACTGACTGTGCCTGTAATCCTAAAGAAATCATGTTCTCCTTGCAATGAGTAAAAAGTGATGATTAGAATTATGCTCAGATAGATTTTCTTTGACATTCCGTTGCAAGCTTTCTATCTACTTCTCCAATCTGTATTAATATTAATGTAATAACCTTACCTGACCCATAGCTGCAGGCATTCTAACTGATCTGCATGTTCTTTGCACAATACTACCAATTTTAGGGATGTGAAATTAGTAGCAGTTGCAGTGAAATGGAGAGCTGCCATCCCTCACTTCACTCTCTGAGCTCTTCCCAAGAAGCAAGAAAAAAGAATAGAAAAGTGGGGTAATCTTGGGTCCTTTCTGAGTACCAAGGTTGGAAAGAGTGGATAGAAAAGGAATAGAAAGAACTAAGGGTATTTCCCAACAGGTAAACTAAGATACCATGAGATAGGATCTAAAGTTAAGCAAGGGTCATAGATAATAAGAGTTGCACATTAATTTTTGATTTTTTATTCTACAACTTGAAAACAAGTATGCTTATCTATAAAGAATAAGAAATATTCAGCTAAGAAATGATTAGTCATATCTTTATCATCTATATATACCTAGAGACCTAGAGACAGGTGTGTGTGTATGTATATGTATGCATACACACATATATGTATGTGTGCATATAACTTTTGCTCATTTGTTTGGTTGGGCCTTTTTTTTTTTTTTAGCTCTGTGTCTATGTGTTGAGGTCCACCACATTTCCTTTCTTTCTCAATTTTTTTCATCATCCTTCTAGTTTTCATCATCCTTCTAGTTTTCTCAACATCAAAAAAAAGATATATGCCAAGCACTAATATATATATATATATATATATATATACACACACACACATATATGTATGTATGTATGTATATATATATATTTATATATATCCATTTATTCTGTAGAAAATCTCAAGAACAACTACCTCTCTGTTGGTGAATACAGCTGTCACTAGCCTCATGGGAGAAGCTCTCTCCTACATTGTAGAAATAACTTCTGTGCTTGCTACACCCAAACAAGGTTGTAGGAAAAGTAAACATATTAAAATCTAACTTACTCCCAGGAGACTCAATAACATTTTTCAAACAAAGAAAATCAGAAGAGAGGTACAAGCACTCACATAGCTATATAAGAGTTTAAAAAGAAAAAAATTCTTCATAAATTATTTCCTATATTTCTCGATCTCTAAAGCAAACCAAAATACCTGAGCAAAAAATTGTAAGAAGTATACAAATATTCAGATGTTGGAGATGGTTAAATGTAGATATTTTAGAAATAAATTTCTATTCCAAGTTCTCTCTGTGTACAGGAGATAGAAAACCACTCCACATTATAAGAAATTTTGAAATGGAAGGAAAAAAAAAAAAAAGAATTCCTGCCTCATAGCCAACATACTTTCCCCATCACATCACATAATGCTATTCTGGCTGTATCTGCCAACCATTCAGTTATGTACCACAGGCAAGATTTCCTCTCACTGTGCACCATTCAGTCAAGCATTTGGACTGCCAGCTACCTTGGCTGCAGATTTGTAGGCTGCCTGTTTTCGTCTTGAACCATATATACCTTATCCTGCATGTTTGATATCTGAAAGCCTCCAGAGATCTCTATTTACAATAGATTCACATTTGCATGTGCCATTCCTTATTGTTCGTCAAACAAGGAAGGAAAGAGATATACTGGTAGGTAAAATTTTTCTATACGAGGAAACAAAGACTTCTGCATAAGGGAAGTAGTATAGGTAAAGCTGACATTTCTACTGACATTCAATGATTCAAAACAAAAACAAAAACACAAAAAATGATTCTCTTCACTCTAAGTCTTTATGCTTCAACTGTGATTTTCTTCATCTACTTTCCCCAAAATATCAAAACATCTTACGGCATTCCCATGAAATCCAAAAGAAAGTTCCACAGTCTCACGAATAATGCATGTGTTGAGAAATTATACGTCATAGCAGTCCTTAGCCAAATGTCATCTATACTCCATACATTTGGGGACCATAATATATTTCATTTGTATACTTATACTATTACTTCTCCTTTCATGCAATGGGTAAGGCTGATTAAATAGAGAAACACCACCATATTATTTACCGTAAAGTTCAATCTCAACCCTGGCTGCACATTTGAATCATGTGAGGAGCTAATCTCTGCCCCCAGAAATTTTATTTTAACTTAACTGAGATTTCTTTTTAACACTTAGAATTGATGTGATATAGTTTAATTACAAAGCAATAAACTAGAAAGCTCATTCATAATAAAACTAAAACTAAAACAAAACAAAACAAAAAAACAAAACCAAGTATACTTAAGAATAAAAGAAATTTCCACAGGGTTGATCTCTCATAAATTGCTACATATAGGTTGCTTCCTGATTCACTGATACTCTTCAAATAATGGTTTTCTATTTAGTTATTTTGGTAGAAAAGATAATGCCCCTCCCCGCCCCCACCAAGAGAGCCATGCCCTAATCCTCAGAACATGTGAATACGTTACATGGCAAAGGGGCATCAAGTCGTATGTGGAATCAAAATTGCTAATCAGCTGACCCAAAAGTAGAGAAGTTATCCTCATTCACCCACTGGGTCCAGTAAAATCACAAGCATCCTGAAAAATGAAAGACTGAGGCAGAAGAGGGTCAGACAAAGGGATGTGATAACAGAAACTGGGTCAGAGAGAGCCAGTATTACTGGTTTTGAAGTCCAAAGAGAGGTGCTATCTTTCAAGGAATGTGGATAGCTTCTAACAAGGTAGAAAAGGTAAGGAAACTGATTTATCCCTAGAGTTCCAAAAAGAAGGTACCCCTCCTGACATGATTTTAGTCCAGTGAGTATTGGATTTATAAACTATAAAAATATAAAATAACATATTTGTGTTCTTTAAAGCCAGTAAATTTACAGTAATTTGTTACAGCAACATTAGAAAACTTATATAACTACTTTATTATAGACCTTTAAAATTTGCTTGCTGGCATTAAAATAATAGTGTAATATAATTATGGTAAACAATTTAGAACAGCTAGCAATAAGCCAGAGATTAATATATTCATGCCAGTTGGTAATCTAATCAGTAAATTCAATTTCACATAAAAATAAAAATCTTCATATATGCAGATTACTTATAAAAACAAAATTTTAGAATTATAAATCAATAAAAACATTTATTAAAATAGTATTTCACCTTTAAAAAAATAAAGATGTGAAAATATAAGCAGATGGCATGTAAATAATAACCTAGAATGCTACGTGATACAGATTAAGGCACTAGACTTGACAGTTAAGTGGAAAAGAGCTACATGCTAGTTTTGCTAAAACCAAGAAGAGATATAATTTTCTACCTATATTGGAAGCATTAAGTGCTCAGGAGGGAGCAGAATGATTTATGAAAGTAGAAGTAGCATAATGTTCTGGAAAAGAAATTAAGATAAAATTAAGCTGGGTATCAGAAATTGTCCCAATAAAATTCAGTAATCTTCCAAATAAGTGGTGGGATCTTTACTACCTGAGAACTTTATATAATGGTGACTTTTAAAATCAAATACTTTAAAAAATATTATCAAAGACTTTGAAAAAGATTGCTTAGGCTCATGAAACTATATATATTTTTATATATCTCATTTTCAGAAGGGAGGTGCCCCCTAATATTTATATTAGAACATAAAAGCTTTTAAAAATATATATTTACAGCTGACCCTTGAAAAACACAGGGTTGGGGCACAAGCCCTTTGCACAGCCAAAAATCTACATATAACTTTTGACTTCTAAAAACTTAAATACTAGTAGCCTAAGGTTGAGCCAAAAGCTTTACTGATACTATAAGTAACAGATTAACACATATTTTATATGCTATAGGTATTAAATTCTAAATTCTTATAATAAAATAAGCTAGAGAAAAGAAAATGTTAAGGAAATCAAAAGGAAGAAAATATATTTACAGTGCTATACTGTATTTATTGAAAGAAATTGCATAAAAGTGGACCCACACAATTCAATCTCATTTGTTCAAGGGCTGACTATGCATGTGTGTGTGTATTTTTAAATATTTATAGTATTTTAAATATGTATATTTCTTTTTTATTTCAAAATTTTATTTAAATTCATGTTAATTAATATATCTGGTAAAATTGGTTTCAGATGTAGAGTTTTGTGATTCATATGTAATATTCAGTGCTCATCACAAGTGCCGTCCTTAACACGCGTCAGCCATGCAGCCCATCTCCCGCCCACCTCCCTCCATCAACCCGCAGGTTGTTCTCTATAGTTAAGAGTATCCTATGGTTTGTTTCTCCCCTCTCTTTTTTCTCCCCTTTCCATATGTTCATATGTTTTGTTTCTTAAATTTCACATATGAGTGAAATCATATGGTATTTGTTTTTCTCTGACTCATTTCACTTAGAATAATACATCTAGCTCCACCCATGTCATTGCAAATGACAGGATTTCGTTCTTTTGGACAACTGAGTAATACTCCATCATGTGTGTGTATACATATGTATGTACGTATGTATGTATGTATATACATCTTCCTTATCCATTTCTCAGTTGATGCACATTTAGGCTCTTCCCATAGTTTGGCTATTATTGATAATGCTGCTATAAACATCAGGGTTCATGTGCCCCTTCAAATCTATATTTTTGTATCCTTTAGGATACTACCTAATAGTACAATTATTGGGTTATAGGGTAGTTCTATTTGAGGAACCTCCATACTGTTTTCCAGAGTGGCTACATCGATTTGTATTCCCACCAACAGTGTAAGCAAATTCCCCTTTCTCCACATCCTTGCCAACATCTGTTGTTTCCTATGTCAATTTTAGCCATTCTGACAGTGTGAGGTGGTATCTGATCATGGCTTTTATTTGTATTTCCCTGATGATGAGTGATGTTGGGCATCTTTTCCTGTGTCTTAACCATCACACAATCTTGGGATGCCTGTGTATCTCAGTTGGTTAAGTTTCTGCCTTCAGCTCAGGTCATCATCCAAGAATCTGGGGATCAAGCCCCACATCGGGCTTCTTACTCAGTAGAGAGCCTGCTTCTCCCTCTGTCTCTGCCACTCCCCCTGCTTGTGCTCATGCTTTCTCTGACAAATAAATAAATTCTTTTAAAAAATTTTAAAAATGAACACAATCTGTATGTCCTTAAACTACTACAATTGCAACTACTAAGAACCACAAGTTAGGGCATCTCACTGTGCACATGTCCTTGTAAAAAATATTATAGATCAATATTCTCTACTACAAAATAACAACCATGTTTCTGTAGAACAACAAATGCCACCTAAATCCAACTATCACCAGACATACTCTCAAAATCATACAGATCAACAAAGACATGGAGCTGTGCCTGTTCCCAGCAGCCAAAACTGAATGTAGTATTCTAAAGGGTTTTATCTTACTAGTGGAGAATAATTAGCTGAGGATTGGACATGGGTCTGGTTCTGTTATTAAGAATAAGGCCCAAAATAATCAAACTGTCTCCAAGTAAGTTAAATGAATTCCAGAAAAAAGCTTAAGGATATTTATGGGACCACAAAAATATTCACCATCCAACAAGGTAAAATTCACAGTGTCTGGCATCTAAAGAAAGTCACCATTCATTTAAAGGGATAGGAATATATAATCCATAATGAGGAGAAGAAAACAAATTAATTGAAATAGGACAAAATTATTGTATATGTCAAAAATAGAAGACTAGGGGTGCCTGGGTAGCTCAGTGGGTTAAAGCCTCTGTCTTTGGCTCAGGTCATGATCCCAGGGTCCTGGCATGGAGCCCTACATTGGGCTCTCTGCTCAGCAGGGAGCCTGTCTCCTTCTCTCTCTCTCTGTCTGCCTTTTTGCCTACTTGTGATCTCTATCTGTCAAATAAATAAATAAAATCTTTTAAAAAATAGAAGATCAAACAAAATAATTATTATAACTCCATATCATGATCAAAAAGCTGAGTAGAGACGTGAAAAATATTTTATAAAGATCCAAGTCAAGCTTAAGAATAAAAAAACTACAATATATAGTGGTTGAGAATAACAACAGAACTGCTATTACAGAAGAAAAGATTAGTGAACTTGAAGAAATTATAGAAATTATCCAAAATAAAACACAGGAAAAAGAATTAAAAAATAGAAAAGACTTTTATTAGGGAAATATGGAGTAGTTATCTATTCCCCTATTTTTGTCCCTCAGTTCAGCTAAAAACTTTGTGTGTTATACATAAAAGAAGCATAAGAAGACTTAAAATGGAGAGAAAAGGAGGACAATTGGCTAGGGAACTTGGGGCCAGAGGAAAGACATAGTGGTAATGTGCCTGGGTTTTCCTTTTACCTCATGAATGCTAGGGTGGATACTGAAAAAAAAAAAAAAAAAGCAAAACAAAACAAGCAAAACAAGTAATCTTTAAATGCCAACAGCAACATATAAAGAAGCCCTAAGAAAATTTTACTTACCTTCAGGTAGTTAAAGGATTAGGAAAGGAAAGCTTAATAAGTATTTTAGATAATAACCATTCTATATCAGTCAAACACTACAGAAGAGACTGTAATCCTTTTGACAGGAAAGGATGATTTCCTTCTTTACCAAGCTGTAACTAGATACCAAAACCCTCCTTCCAAGGTGATGTCAGAGAAGGCTGAGTACATTTGTCATCATTCAGTTGTAGTGAGGTTACCTCCTCTTACACCATGATGTCATTGGAGATCATGTGGGAACCTGGACTTCTACTCCATTCTGTAATAATAAGGCACCCTTCTTCCTCCCTGCTGGAGTAGTGTCAGAGGAAGCTTAGTAGAGAGTGAGGACATGAACCATTTTTGAGCAGTAACAAAGACACCCCCACTTTATCAGTGGAGGCCATGTGGGAACAGTAAATGTCACCCCTGCCCTTTTTGGATAGGGTGGTATCCACAGAGTCCTAATAGGGAATAAGGACTCCCATCCCCAACCAATAGTGATAAGAAGGACATAGATAACAGATATCAGGAAAGAAATAACAGATATCTCTACAAATTCCACAGACATCAGAACATAATAAGAGAATACCATGAATAACTTTACATAAATATGACAACGTAAACCAAATTCTTGAAAAGTAAAAACCACACAACTCATTCAACATGAAATAGAAGATGTGAATAGTCATATGGTGTAAAAAATATTTTTTCTGGACTTTTTAAAAAGTGAGTTTAATTTCTTCAGACCCAGATGATTTCATGGAGGTATTATATCAAATATTTAAAGAATTAACAACAATTTTACCTTTCACAATCTGTTCTAGAACCCAAAACATTGTATAAATCCAGAATTATCCTGACATCAAAACCAGATAGAGCTAAAATAAAAAGTAGTGACAATACAAAATGCTGGCCAATACCAAAAAATGTGAAGAAACTCAATCTTATATACCCTGTTGGTGGGAACCTGAAGTGGTATAGTGGCTCTAGAATATAGTTTATCAATTTCTAAGAAAAGTAAAACCTATGCTTACCATAATACCTATCAAGTGCACTCCTGGACCTTCATTCCAGAAGAATGAAAACTTACAACCACACAAAAATGTGTATATAATTATTCAAAGCCACTTGATTTTAATAACAAAATAAAAAAAAAAAAAACTAAATGGCTCTCAACAGGTAAGGGGCTGAAAAAAGAAAAAAAGAAAAACATGACATACTCATACCACAGAATGCTATTCATCAATAAAAAGGAACAAACTATCAATATACACAACTTACATGGATCTCAAGGATGTTGTGCTAAGTGAAAAGAGCCAATCTTATAATGTCACATTCTGTATGATTTAATTTATATAACTTCTTTTTTTTTTTTTTTTTTTGAGAGAGAGAGAGGGAAAGACAGCAAGAGAGAGGCACAGCAGGGATGAAAGGGAAGATAGAGAAGGAGAGAGAGAATTCCAAGAAGTTTCCACACCCAGCATGGAGGCTGACACAGGGCTTGATCCCACATCCCTGAGATCTTGACCTGAGCCAAAATCAAAAGTTGGCCCCCAAACCCAACCAAGTGAGACACCCAGGTGCCCCTATATACTTCTTTCAATGTAGTATTGAATTATTTTTATACAATTTTATTTTATTGTGGTAAGATCATTTAACATGAAATCTACCTTCTTAACAAATTTTCAAATTTACAATACAGTACTCTTGACTACAGAATTCTAGAGCTTATTTATTCTAAATAAATAGATAAATAAACAGATAAAATAAATAAATAAATAGAGCTTATTTAACTAAAACTTTTTGCCCATTCAATAGTAATTCCTCATCTAAATTTCTACAGCCCATGGAAACCCCAGTTCTACTCTATATGACTTTGACTATTTTAGATAAATTATTTAAGTGGAATCAAGCAATATGTGTCTTTCTGTACTGGCTTATTTCACTTAGCATAACGTCCTCTAGTTTCAACCATATTGTTGCATATTGTAGAATTTCCTTCTTTATAAAGGCTGGATAGTATTCCTGTATGCATATACCACATTTTCTTATGCATTCATCTGTCGATGGATAGTGAAGTTGTTTTCACATCTTGGCTACTGTGAATAGTGTGTTAATAAACATAGAAGTGTTAATATCTCTTAGAGATCTTGTTTTTAATTCTGTTGGATAAATACACAGAAATGCATGGTAAGAAAGAGTGTTGAGTTTTGGTAAATGGTTTTTCTGTATCTATTGAAATAATTCTTCTATTTTATCTTTTTTTTCTATTAATGTGATATATAAAATTAATTGATTTTTATATGTTGAACCATGTTTGCATCCCATGAATAGAACCTAGTTGATCAGGGACGCCTGGGTGGCTCAGTTGGTTGGGCGGCTGCCTTTGGCTCAGGTCATGATCCCAGCGTCCTGGGATCGAGTCCCACATCGGGCTCCTTGCTTGGCAGGGAGCCTGCTTCTCCCTCTGCCTCTGCCTGCCTCTCTGTCTGCCTGTGCTCACTCTCTCTCTCTCTCTAACAAATAAATAAATAAATAAAATCTTAAAAAAAAACAAAAAAAAAACCTAGTTGATACGGTCTATGATCCTTTCCACGTGCTGTTGGATTAGTTTTGCATTTTGTTGAGGTGTTTATTCGTCAATGTTCATAAGGGATGCTGGTCTGTAGTTTTCTTGTAGTTTCTTTGTTTGACTTTGGTATCAGAATAATGCTGGCCCCAACAAATAATTTGAAAATGTTGCCTCCTTTTTTATTTTTGGGAAATTTTGATAAAAATTGACATGAATTCTTTAAATGTATGATAAAATTCACCAGTAAAGCCATCTGTTCCTGAGCTTTTCTTTGTTGGGAGGTTTCTGATTACTGATTCAATATCCATATTAGTTACGGGTCTGTCAGACTTTCTTTTTCTTCATGATTTAGTCTTGGTAGGTTGTATGTTTTTAGAAATACATCCATTTCTTCTAGGTTATCTAGATTGCTGGTATGAATTTACTCATTGCTATTTCTTATTACTTGTTGGATTTCTGAGGCATCAGTTGTAATGTCTCTTCTGTTACTTCTTTTCACTATCTTTAGAGATAAATCCAACAGAAGTTGTGTAAATACTGTTCACTGAAACCTACAACACATTCCTGAGAGTAACTACAGAGGATTTATATAAATGGGGAGGTATATCATAACCATGAATCAGAAGATTCAATATTATTAGGGTCAATTCTTTATAAATTGATTTATAGAATCAATACAACTCAAATAATAATGCAAGCAGGCTTTCTTTTTTGTAGAAATTGAAAAACTGATTCTAAAATTCATATAAAAATATAAAGGACCTGGAATAGCCTAATGACTTTGAAAAGTAATAATGATGAGGAATTAACAGTACTTGCTTTCAAGATTTTCATACGTTGAACCTCTTTGCATCCCAAGTATAGAACCTACTTGGTCATGGTGTATGATCACTTTAATGTTACTTTGGACTGATTTTGTAATATTATAAAGATGCAGTAATCAAGACAGTGTGGTATAGGAGACAAACTGAATAAATCCACTAATAAAAGGGAATAGATAGTAGATAGTTCAGAAATAGGTCCAATACATTTGTATATAACATTTTCAGCAAAGGTGCAAAAACAATTCAGTGGAGAAAGCATAAAAATTATGTTGAAATAATTCAGTCTCCATGTAAGAATAAATGAATTTTAATACATACTCATGTCATATTCACAAATTAACTTAGAATGAGTCATACACCTAAGTATTAAACCTATAATTTTAAAATTCTTAAAAGAAAACTTAAGATAAAATTTTTGTGATCATGTGTTGAATAAATGTTTCTTAAGACATCCAGAATACCATCCATAAAAAAACAAACAGATATGTTTGATTTCATCAAAATTAAAAATATCTGCTCTTCAAAGGACACTATTAAGAGAATGAAAGGACAAGTCACTCACTGACCAGGATATAAAATTACCAGTCATACCTGATGAAAGACTTGTATTCAGCATATATAAAGAACTTCAACACTTAAGAATAAGAAAACATATAGCCAATAAATAAAATGAGAAGAATACTTGAATAGACATTTCATCAACGAAGACACATACATGGCAAATAAGCAAATGAAAATATGTTCAATATTTTAAAAGATGCAAGTTAAAACTATTGTGTAACACCCACTTATCGGAATGCTTATGGATAAATAAGGACCATAACAAGTGTTGGCAAGGATTTAGAGGAACTAAAGCCCTCAAACACTGCTAATACAATCATACAATCACTTTGGAATAGTTTGGTAGTTTCTTTACAAGTTGAGCATTCACCTTCTGTCTGATGTAGTCATTTCACTACTAGGTATTTATCTGAGAGAAATAAAAGTATATGTACATACAAAGACTTGTACACAATGTTAATAGCAGCTTCATTTGTAACAGCCTGAAACCAGAGTCACCTCAAAAGCTCAGTAACGCCTGAACAAGTAAACAGAGTGATGCCTCCCTGCAATGGAATTTTTCTCAGCAATGAAAAAGAAAGAATTATTGCTATATGGTAAGATGGATAAATCTGAGAATAGTTGAGCTGAGTAAAAGAAATCAGGCAAAAACAGAGAATATACAGTATGCTTCTATTTATGTAAAATTCTAAATAATACATTTTTTTCATGCTTGAAATTATTCTATAATTAAAGTTTTCTTTAAAAAATAAAGATTCTGAATGAAAAAGATAGTTTAACTAAGTTTAGAAAGTGATCACAAGAATGTATGTGTATCTGACAGGTGGTTTCTCGCTGTTTTCTTTTATGAAAAAAAATTTCAGGAAGATTAAGAAATTATAAGCAAAGCTCAACATAAAAATGGACAAAAAATAAGAGTAAACACTAATATGTGACAAATGGGTAAAGGTTAATATTCTTACTTAAGACCAAGAGATCTAAAACAGAGTCATGATATTCTTACAATTCTGGAGGCTTCAAGTCTGAGGTCATGATACCAACATAGCTGGGCTCTGATAAGAGTTCTCTTCTGGAACCTCTTGCAGAAGGCTGACTTCTTGCATCCTAACATGACAGAAACAGAGAAAACTCTCTCATGACTCTTTTAAAAGGATACTAATCCTATTCATGAGGACTTTATCCCCATTACCTTAACTAATCTTTACTATCTCCTAATAACCATCATATTGGGGGGTGGAGTTTCAATATCAGAATGTAGGGGTCATTTATAAACATTTAGTCTGTAAAATCACTTTTCATCCATCAAATTGGGCAAGATTGGCAAAATTGATAATATTAAATACTGGCAACTAGAATTGCTATCTGTTAAGGGGTGAATGCAAAATTTTAACTTTATGAATTTAACGAATTGCTCTCTAAAGTTACTGTTCTGATTTATGAAAATCTCTTTTCCTAGTCATCAAAAATTGGTATGTCATATATACTTTTTATATTTTTCAAGTCTCCATAGGTGAAAGCATTGCCTTAATTTCATTTTCATTTCCTTTATAAACTGTGGGGTTGAGCAGCTTTTCACATAGTGTCTTTTCCTTTACAAACCTGAACTTTCAAATTCTACTTCATTATAACCTGATTTGTTGAACACAGAAGTGTGAATCTTCTACTAATTGACCCATATGGATATTTTCCAACCAATAAAATTATTAACAGTGGAAAATTATTAACATGAACACACACCAAAACATATATCAGTCATCAGGTAATTATATATAGATACAGTAGTTCTAATCCTTTTATTAGTATAATCTCGCAGCACTAAAAAATATTTAAAAATTACATTTAACTTACATTAATTGAAAATTTTAATATGATGTTATAACATTTTCAGGTAAAAAATAAAGTCCTGTCCTTGTAATTTACAACAAATTTTTAAACATTTTAAGAAACAATTTGGACTAGTAGTATATAGCAAGTAGACACCTGTCGAAAGGTACCATTAACTTGGGACCACTTATCTGTAGGATTTCTGGTACCAAGTGTTTCCATGTCATCATCACTCAAATACTCAGAAACAATAAAGAATTTGTTAAATTCTTAAAAATACAAATATAAATTTTAAAGCCAAAATATGTCCTAAAGAATACTAATGAAAATCTTTTGTTTTCATGCAATGGACTTTTATATCAGAACTACACTACTTGCATCAAGTTGGCCATTTAACATTGCCTACTTTCATTTAACACTCTCTTGTATGACTAATAAGAAGAACAAGCAGAATAACGTTGTTAGATTCCTTTCCAATTTTCTTTTCTACAGTGGTACAGGCCACTGATAATCGGTGTGATTCATATATGTATTAAAAATTCCCCAGAGCACAGCATTCTCTTGTTTATCTCTAGGAGCTCTGATGATCCTTTTGATTAATTCCAAATTCAATTTACAGAAAGCTTTAGAAATGCAAAGGCATGGTTTCAATTTCTCCAGATCTTATTTGTGGAAAAACTTGTGCAATCTCTGCTAAAATATCAACTCTCACCTTTGATAGGTAATTCATGGCCAAGGTCAAAGAGAGAGCAGCGCTCCCTGAGGGACCACTCACCTCAGGCTGACTAGAGCAATACACTGTGAAAAATGATTTGAATTATGCATGCAGCAGTACAGGCATGATGCTGTCATTTAGTTGGTTCTAAAAAAAAAGATTTGGTGCACAGTAAATACAACTGATTTTTATGGATCTTGGAAGATGACACTTTATTATAAAGTATGTCACAGTCATCCTCTGGCTGTTAAGACATCTAAAGTCATGTTGGTTTTACAACCTTCCCTCCCAATTACAATTCTGAAGGGTGGTTAGTGACAAGTGTGCAGTATTTTGTCAAGCTATTCAGTTTATACAGATGGAATGCTGTTCCGCTCACCAAATCCATTACAAGTGCAAATATGTGGCTAAATGGGCCAGCGTTTGTTTTAGACGTGAGCACAGCCAATAACCAGAATGTTTTAAAGAACATCTCCTATAACTTTATATTGAACACAATTCACATTTCTTTCCAATGATTCTCGGCTTCCATTAATCCCTTTGTATCTTACCTCATTTTCAGTGGAGTATAAAAACAAACAAAACACGAAAAAAAACTAATTCCCATAGGAACTCTCCAAGGGATACAAACCCATTTGGTTATGTCTACTGAAGAAAGGAATGGGTCTAGCATCTTCATGTAGGGCTAGCTTTGTCTTATTCCTCTAATTTCAAAGGTACCATCAGAGATTACTAATGATCTAGTTTATAAGGGAAGATAAGAAGACATGTTCTTAAAAATTCCTAGGGAATAGAAATTATTTTACTCCCTTCAAGGGAAAATATTGTGTTTACTGGACATCAGTCATGAAGGAAAAATGGTAGTCACATCAGCTATTTAAAATCCTGTTTTCATTATGCTGCCAACTAAATCAAGAAGCAGAGAGTAATGCAAAAGGGAAAACAAACGGTTTGTCCCTTAGTACAGAAAATGCACAGCAAGCACCATGCTGGCAAGTTCTAGTGTCATTAATCTTTTCCTACAGTGCAAACTGTCACCATCAGGGCTCCAGCGACACATGTTCCCAGGTCCACATTAAGGATGAAGAACCACTGCAATGTTTTGAAATCTGTCTAGCTTCATGGGTAGACAATCTTTTCCTTGCTAGATAAAAATCAAAACAAATCTATGGTAATGGATAATATATCTGAAAAGAAAAAAATATTCCTTGATTTTTTTAAAGTGATGTAGCCTAATTTATGTCTTTCTGAGGTAGATGTAAGTCCCTCTGTCTTAAAAGAAATTTATATTAAACCTTGGCAGGGCCTCAAGTAATGATATTCAAGAGAACTAGAAAATGATTTTGCAGATGTTTTATCTTTAGACTGTGTAAATGGAATACACTTTATCTCCTAAATCCATGGCCTGATTAATTTTTCTTTAAATAATGATAATGCCAAAGATTTCCCAAAATGCTTGCTGAAAGCATTCTCCAATCGAGACCGCATTTAAAAGATTTTTTATTAGTGAAATATTCTTAATTAAATGACAAATATGTAAGTGCCATAAGCATAAGGCTTTTGCACAAGGTTCTATAATTTGTCATTTTTTCCCCTAGTTATCTGTTTCTTTCTCCATTTCAACATTCTATATCATCAGAAAACCATCAAGATGATGGAGACCATACCGAGTCAGAGTGATGAATCACAAAACCCTCAGAAACCCCTGCCAAAGAATATGCCATTTCTCACAGAATGAAGAGTTAGTACAGAGTACAGTCATAGCCAAAATGGCCGGTCTTGCTCCAAAGCACAATTGCATAAATCCACCACATTTATTTGTCCAGGAAGTTAACTGTGGAAAAATAATGTGACAGTAAGATGGTGAGAAAGCAGAACAGTTGTGGAAAAAAACTGAATAGAAAAATGATGAATATAACAGAACATTTATTAAAATACAATAACAATATGAAACCCACTGGGGCTATTAGCCTCAGGAGAACTTCTAAACACTGAGCCCCCGATTTCTTCACATAACATGTATGGAATTCATGAGACTTTCAGACCTCTATTGAAGAGGACTTAGAATTTGTTCACTGAGGGATAAAACTGGGCTAAACAAGTACATAAACCTCAGTTAAGTACATTAGATAAAATTCTCCAGATGACTTCCATTTATCCCTATATTTGTCCAAATATATTTATATCTCTAAATATAAAACCAACCATCAAAACCAAAAAGGACATTTTCTGTTTGCCCCCTGTCTTGACTTGGCTAAAATGGAATGTGTCTCAATTTGAATGCTTGGACATTGGAATAACAATAACAATAGATATAGATATAGAATCCAAAGGTTTTAATCTCTAAGAAAAGTTAGAAAATAAAGTAGGCTTTAATCATCATGAAAAATGGTATCATATAATAAAGAACTAAGTACAGAGGAGAAAGAAGGAAGAGTAAAACAAAAGAAAACTAACATCTATATTTAAATTTAAGATTGAGCTTAAATATCTTGCAAGGTGCTTTCATATTGCCTCGCAGAATTATGGTGAGATGTAATGCATCAAAAGGGTGAAGAAAATAAGGCCTTTAATGCAGTTCAGTGCATTCCAACGCTGGGAGTTGTGAGTTCAAAGGGGGGAAAAATGAAAGTATCAGGTACACAAGAGATATATGCTAGTTACAATAGGGAAGAGCCATTAAGAGAAAAATCTTTTAACAGACTCAGGGGCAGAAAGGACTTCACAGTAATAAGAAAGGGCAAACAGACCACATTTACTTAACTGAGTTTCAGTTATAAAACAAGGTAGAGGAAAAATGCGGCACATGGTCTGCCCATGCATATCAGCAAGCACAGAAGATAAACAAGACCATTCTTTTGGACCTGAATTAATAAGCCTAACAAGAAAGGAGAGAAAAATGTGATTTACCCAAGTCCAAGTGAGTTACATGTTATTAATAAAAGTAAGCAGGTGCCCTACAGCACCTGGCTCCACAAAAATTAGTTTTATGTTAGAAAACCCACACAAATGGCACGCTCAACTCTGTACCTACCAATCACATATGGTGGATTCAGTTCTGACAAAGCTGGTGCAAAACAGAATACATAGGAGAGGGATGGTTGTCCATGAATGCCGAATCCTTTGCATTTCCCTTTTCTGTTGTAATTCCTCCTTAAACTACTCTTCCTTGGACCTTCTATCTTAAATGTTTTTTTGCAACAAGATGGAGAACAGCACTACTCAAGAAAATGGACTTTGCTAAGTTGTAAGAACATTCAAAATGCATAGAATTTTCTTCCAGAGTCTGATGTTTCTTCAGGAAGCAGAGGGAACTCCCAGGTCCTAGCCTTACCCTTGGCACACTGACTTTGTTGACCTCAATTTAGCCCCTAACAGAGCCCACGTTTTACTCATTTTACTATTAACATATGCCCTTTCCTTGTTACTAACGCATTCCATAGCATCTTTAGTCTTTCATCTTTTTATATCTCTGGCAAGTGCTGCTTTCAGCTTTTGAACAGTTTTGCAGAGTGACTCATTTATCCGTAGATTGGCAAATGGGAATAAGAAAGAGGATATGTGGGCCTTAAACCAAATCCTCTAACTCAAATCCAAGCTTTTAGGAATAGCAAACATAAACATTTCAGTTTTCCCAATTTTCCTGCCAAAGCAAATGCAAAAAATAATTTTAAAAGTGACGTTTTTACATACACACACATTAACACACAGAACTTCTAGAGTCACTCTACTGGATCAGAAATATTATAAGGCCATAGTTCTATACAAACCAGTGGGCACTGTTTCCTGAAACTTAATAGAGTCATATTAAACTACAGTAGTTACCTTTAGGGGCATTTCACGTGTTCAGTGTGCAGTACTCAATTGTTTTCTAATTTACCCACTTTCCTGAGCATCTGCCTCCTAATTCCAAACACCTGTGGATATCTCAAAGCTGGATTTCCAGGGGCACCTGGGTGGCTCAGTGGGTTAAAGCCTCTGCCTTCAGCTCAGGTCATGATCCCAGGGTCCTGGGATCGAGCCCCGCATCGGGCTCTCTGCTCTTCGGGGAGCCTGCTTCCCTTCCTCTCTCTCTGCCTACTTGTGATCTCTCTCTGTCAAAATAAATAAATAAAATCTTTAAAAAAAAAAAACAAAACTGGATTTCCAGCCAGAATCTCAATTTTGACATTAAAAAAAAATCCTCTTCATAAACTATCCGGGCTCATTCTCCTATAATCTTTGCCTGTGTTAGAGACAGAGCCACTGTCCTTTTCACGTGACTGTGCATGAATGTGACCTCTGTCTCTTTTTCAGGAAGTCATTTTTCCTCCCTACCTTTCTGCTTCTCTCCTGCCTCTTTTCCTGTTTCCTTCCTACCCGCCCCCACCCTCATCTATCCCTCTCTCAATTACTTTCTGAGTGTTGACATGCTATGGGCACTATCCAGGTGTAAGATCCTCCTATAATCTCATTAGTAATCCCTCCATCACCTCACACAGTGCCTTCCACATTGTAGGTAGAAGTAGCTTTATTTAATAGCCTAGTGAAAATATGAAAGTGACTGGCTTATACCTGTTATTTATATGATTAGACTGTATTTTCCACTAGAAAATGTGAAAAGCAATCCAAGTAATGCTATAAATAAATTAATATTTTAAAATCAATACTTCAATATATTTCTTTTAAAATTATGTTTAATTTTTTCTTTTCCTCATAAGTGATCCTCACTTTTCCTCATTGGAAAAGTAAACAAAAAAGGAGTATTTTTTAAAAGAAATTTTAATTCTAAAATAACTATTATGTTCTTCTATATTCTCTTCTGGTTTTATACTATATATAGATATACATACATTCATTCATACATTCTCAATTTTGATTATTTTGACAAAATTGGGAGTGTACAAAAGACACAGTTTTTAATCTGTTTTATTAACATTTTGCCTTGAGAATTTGTCCAGAAACCATTATAACAGCTATGCAATTTTCATCATATGTGAATCATAATGTGAATCTTGTCAGAAAGGTTGCATGGTTGCATCAACATATATATATGTATATATATATGTATATATATATTTTTTTTTTAGTTTAAGTTTTTGAGTTTATTTTTTTCAGAGTGTGAGTACTCTTGTCCCTCTATATATTCAGCAACATTAAAGATTATTATCAGTTATTATTGCTTTAATTATTTTTTTTCTTTACCAACAGCCATACTGCCTCAATTTTATCCCACCTCCACCATTTAATAACTGCTGCTCAGGACATCTGGGTGGTGTAGTTAATTTAATGTTTAACTCTTGGTTTCAGGCCAGGTCTGATCTCAAGGTCCTTAAATCAAGCCCCATGTCCGGCTCAGCAAGGAGTCTGCTTGGGTTTCTCTCTCCCTCTACCTTTGCTCCCCTTTGCCCTGTTTCCATGCACTCTCTCCCTCTCTCTCTAAAATAAATAAATAAATACTTAAAAAAATAATAACTGCTGGCTTTGGCCAAGTTATTTGATGCTCTTTTGCCTCAGTTTTTTCATCTGTAAAATGTAGTAATAACAGTGCTTTGTTCATAATGTGAAAATTAAATGAGTTGACAGATACAAAGTTTTTAAAACAGTGCCTGGTGGATAATATGCTATATTTAAGTGCTGTTTTTATTTATGTAATTTTAAAATTTTTGTAACATCAAATATATCTATCATTTACATTGTGAATTCTTTCAGGACTGATATGCTTAAAATTTTACTTTAATATAGTTTATACTCTTATAGCTTCCTCCTCCTTTGTCATAAATGCTACATTATCTGGTGTGGCCATTCAACTCCAAAAGAAAATAATTTTCATAGATATTTATTTTCTTTGAATGCAGAACAATATTTGTTATCTCTTCAAAATCTTTGTAGAGGCTCTAGGATTCTTCTATTATTATTATTTTTTATTTGTTTCTCATTTACCCCAGAAAGCAGGGCTAGCATATATTCAGGTCAGGAGTTTGCTAAGAATTTAAACTATGGAACATTCAGTATTGGCTTGCATTTCTATGCTCACATCTGAACCTGGAGCTCAAGTTGACCTGCACATTGGACTCAGTGCCTTCTGGGGATTGCCATCGTCCATATACTCTGCTGTAGACTATTAGGGCCTTGGCAATAGGACCCAAGTCCTCACCTTCATCTCTCTAATGCCCTGGGTCACAGTGCCTTGGAGAGATAGGCCCCTCAGCCTGAATGAATGAAAGAAGGATAAATAAATGGTGATCTATTAAAACGTTCTGTCTTTCCCTTTAAGTAAACAAGAAAATAATGTGAATTTGTTCTGTAATGGCAGTATGGTCTATAAAATTCAAACACTCCTGCTTAGGTTACCAACTAATCCACTGCTACTTGAGATCTTCCACTTTCTGCTGTTAATTAATATTTTTTCTCTGGAGGAAAAATATCCCAGGTGCCTGTAGGTTTCTGTAGTCCCTCAGAAGCAGTACATGATGGCCTTGAAATTCAATTGATAGGGCCTTAAATCCACTTTGCTCCTTTCTTTTTTTTTGCTCTTTCCTTTCCTTATTCAGGTGACAATCTCCCTAGTCTCAGTTTTCTCATTTGTAGACATGGGTGACATCCACCTCTAAGGATTGCCTTTGAGGAAATATTAAAAAACAAAACAAAAACACTTCTAATGATACCCTTGTTTCATCAGAAGATCTTTAAAAAGAGCTCCTATTATCCTTTTCATCTTCATCATCATCATTAATGGATATAAACAATGTTCTAGGGGAATAAGGAAGGCATGGAACATTTTTCACTGAATCGCCTAAGTCACATGCCAAATAAAAAAATCACTGTGAATTATAAAATAAACTCTGTAATTTCACCTAAAATTTGCATGGAAAAGAAACAGATTTAATGCTTATACATGAAAAATTTCCTATTCCGACATTTATTTTCAAGTGTATCTTCTTTTTTTTTTTTTTTTTTAAGATCTTATTCACTTATTTGAGAGAGAAAGACCACGTAAGTAGGCAACAGATGGAGAGGGAGAAGCAGACATCCCGCTGAGTGAGGAGCCTGATGCCAGGCTCAGTCCTGAAGACAGACACTTAACTGACTGAGCCACCCAAGCTCCCTTCAAGTCTATCTTCTTAAAGGAGCCTACAATTAAAAGAAGGTAAGGGGGGGGGCGCCTGGGTGGCTCAGTAGGTTAAGCCTCTACCTTCTGCTCGGGTCATGATCTCAGGGTCCTGGGCTCGAGCCCCACATCCGGCTCTCCGCTCAGCAGGGATTCTGCTTCCCACTCTCTCTCTCTGCCTGCCTCTCTGCCTTCTTGTGATTTCTCTGTCAAATAAATGAACAAAATCTTAAAAAAAAAAATAAAAGAAGATAAGAAATCATAAACCATTACCCCAATACAGGTTCTTGAAACCAAGATGCATCATTTTCTCATGTAGATAAAAGAGCTTCAATCTATGGATTTCAATTAAACCTATAAATAATAAAACACTATCAATTTAAACTAGTGAAAGAAATTATGTTGTAATTCAATTTTCATTATATGGCATCTAATATGTATAAAAAACTATGTTGGTGAAAGGATAAGGTGAAAATCTTACCCTTTATTAGCCTGCACTAATGTTTCCATTTCCTCACTTCGAGGAGAGAGGATTATTAGCAAGTTTCTCCATCCACCACCACAATATTTATAATTGTCAAGGAAATGAAGTCTTGCCTCATGTACCTTCAAAAAGCTCAGGAGCATCTTTCCATTTCTTTGGAAATAAAAGAAACCTAAGCTTTTTTCATTAAAACAAAAGAATTTAGGTTTAGACAGTTAACTTCATACATAATTTTTTCAACACATGAGCGTTCTTTTCTCTCTGCTTTGTAATATATCCACTCTTAATAAGGGAGAGGTGGATTAGGCTAACCTAATTGCAACATGAGTGATAAAGACAATTACAAAAGAAAGCAGTTACCATTTTTTGTACTCTAAAGTGGAATTGAAGGGTAGTGTTTTCGATTCTTCAGTTAAATTAATTTTGATAGAAGACAAACTATATTTAATTTTTCGGGGGGGATTTCCAGCATTTTCTCATGTTTTGGTAAAAAAACTCATTTTCTTGGGCATGTGTTTGATGAGTTATTTACCCTTGCTTACCAAGAATGCGCTCCTACAAATCACTTCTGCTCTGCTCCATTCTCTGCACAAGCCTTGCAGCCACTCCATGGGAGGGACAGTGAAACTAATAAACAAGCAAAACCCGGAGCCAATCTGTTTTCAGGGACATGCAGAAGGGAGAGGCATGTGCCTACAAACCACAAAAGTCAAGCATAATGTAGACAAACTTACCCTAAGACAAGTCACTACATTGAGCTAAGAATGCCGGCATAGTAACACCGCTGCACCCAAAATATCTCCTGACATACCGCTTGAATTATCTGCAACCCTTTCATATACTGCTACATTTTTAAGGCTTTAGGATTCATTTGATGTAACAAACCTCTCTGTGGAAAACAAAAATATGTCCAGGAGTATAGATTCTTTTTCACACAGGTATTTGAATGTCTCCAGTCAGGTTGCCTTCCTTCTAAAACTTAGTTTAGGGGGAAAAAAAAAAAAGAAAGAAAGAAAAAAAGGGAAAGATTTAACGTGGAGAAGGGTAGCAGTTAAATTTAGATATTGTGTACATTGAATAAAAGGAGGATAAGAGGACGCAAATTGAGTTTCACAGAATACAACCCAGGGCAACAAGAAACAAGGTACTGAAATAAGGCATATAAAGAAGTTGTTAAATTAATTAAACAAGGAGGCCATTAGACTGAGGTGGCTCTGTGGCATCTGTATAAGCAAACCCAAATCGAAGCCTGCAAATACCTCAGAGTTAGGAAAGGAAAACTAAGGACAGACAATCACGAATAGCCAACTAGGATTTAAGCTGTAGCCAATCAATAATTTCCTTACTTGGCATCTGCCTTTCCTCTATAAAAATTTTCCCCACCTTCCCTCAACAAAGTGCTTCCATCCACACCAAGTTTGGCATGGCCCGATTTAAATTTACGTTTGCTCAAATAAATTATTTAAAAAAAATATAAATATGCCTCAGTTTAGCTTTTAACAAAGCGAAAGAGGAACACAGAAACAGAAAGAGTAGTACACCAATGACAGACTTCTGTTTGTCGCACTTTCAAGTTCAGTCCTATCTCTGCCCAGGAAAAAGGAGGCTTTTTTCCCTTATCATCGGGCTACTGTAACATTTGTCTCTTCTATTAGGAACCAGAATTTACACTATTAATATCATTCATTAAAACTATAACTTAGATTATCTTTGGGTTTCCCCAGTCCAAAGAACTGATTATGTTCTCATTCATAAGTAAAAAAATTGTCCAGTGTTCAGACAATTTAAGGATTAGGTGTTACTGTTTTGTTGTGATATAATGATATAGTGAATTTATCTATAATCTGTTATTTTGTGATATTTTAACTGAGATATATATATATCTCAGTTAAAATATTTTATATTTAAAATAGTTTATATATATATATTTTTTTACTATTTCAATTTATTCATTAAGAACTTGTAAGGACAAATACAAATGAAAAATAAGAGGCTTAATGTTCTCTGTTGAAAATAAGGAAAGATATTTCTTTCCCTTCCCTTTCATTTCTTAAAACAGTTACCTTACAAAACTCAAAAGTATTTTCTCCTCTTTTTGAAATGTGTGTATCCTGTTGAGGACTTGACAGATCTTTCGTTAACTTTATGACCTAGGAATGTCATTCTCAAGGATCTGGGAGCCATCCCTTTGAAATGTGAGCATCAAGGAAGATGGTGTCCCATTTTGCAATTTCTGATGGATGTATGAAGCTTAACTTTGGTGGCCTTCTTGCTCCAAGTTTAAGAGGTTTGCTTTTTCTTCAGATAAAACCAATGAGTTGGGAGGCATGGGTGGCTCAGTGGGTTAAGCCTCTGCCTTCAGCTCAGGTCATGATCTCAGAGTCCTGGGATGGAGCCCCACATTGGGCTCTCTGTTCAGCAGGGAGCCTGCTTCCCCCATCTCTCTGCCTGACTCTCTGCCTACTTGTGATCTCTGTCTGTCAAATAAGTAAATAAAATCTTTAAAAAAAAAAAACAAACAATGAGTTAACACACGATGATCACTCCAGTTACCAGATAAATTTAGGATGATCCACAGGTGACAAATGGCATTTTTAAATCCTCTGACATGAGTTATGGTTGATCTTGGAAACAAGTATGCAATGGGCTGTATCTGTTGGTTTACATAGGAAAGCTACTTTACAATCTTTCTGTTTTATAATCTCTTGTTGGATTACTTGTGATACACATCACATTCTGGCTTAATACTTCTTCAATGATAAGTATGTTGGAGTTTTTTTGTTGTTTTTTTTTAATTTTTATTTTTATTTAAACATATGTGTTTTTTTTTAATATTTTATTTATTTATTTGACAGAGAGAGGGAGATCACAAGTAGGCAGAGAAGCAGGCTCCCCGCTGAGCAGAGAGCCTGATGTGGGGCTCAATCCCAGAACCCTGGGATCATGACCCGAGCGGTAGGCAGAGGCTTTAACCCACTGAGCCACCCAGGCGCCCCAGTATGTTGGTTTTTTTCTCCATCCCCTTTGGAGATGACTTGGGTCGAGAGAAGATACTGTTTTTAATGACAATTCTCTAACAAACTCAAATTTGTGATATTATTTGATGCCACCATTTTAATTTATTTACAGTTACTCTATTTCATGCAGTATTTAAAGTTATTTATAAGCATAAGATATTTTTAATATTAACATTAACAGTTAACCAATAATAAGTAAAAGATGTATTGATAATGTGATTTTAATAATGCATAAGTGCATTTATAAGGTCTAAAAAATTAAATAAGTTGGACTTCCTTAAGGACAAAGAAAAAGGAAAGCGTGATCACTTTTAAGATTCTTAGTGTCTGTGAGACAACAATAAACTAATTGCTCAGCAAAAGCGGAGATTTTCCTGGCACAGAGTTCTGTGATGCATTTCTTTTGAATATTCATAAAAGGCATACCCGGCAATCTTGTGGAAAATAACCTCAGCATCCTCCTATATTACAACATGAAGAATTCATGTACCTGTTTTTATAGTGTCCATCAATGCAATTGAAGAGAATGATATCAAAATGAAATAGAGTAAAAGCTGGAAGGAGTTTCAGATTTGTACTTCCTAATGGTCTGACTTGAACTGTGGTCAAAGTTCTGAATTTTAAGATTTTTTATTTATCTATTTGTTAGAGAGAGAGAGAGAGCACAGGCAGACAGAGAGGCAGGCAGAGGCAGAGGGAGAAACAGGCTCCCTGCCGAGCAAGGAGCCTGATGTGGGACTTGATCCCAGACGCTGGGATCATGACCCGGGCCAAAGGCAGCCGCTGAACCAACTGAGCCACCCAGGTGTCCCAGTTCTGAATTTTAAAAACACTGGATTACTTCTGATGCCTTCATCCTCAAATTTTTCTCTCTCTTTTTTTTTTAAAGATTTTATTTATTTATTTGAGGGAGTGAGAGAGAGAGACAGAGGGCACAGGAGGTGGGGGGAGGGGCAGAAGAAGAGGAAAAAACAGACTCCTCTCTGCATGAGGAGCCCCACAGGGGACTCATCTGGAGCCCAGGGTCCCGGGAATTAATAAACCGAAGGCAGATGCTTAACCATCTTAGCCACCCAGGCCCCCAAATGTTCTTTCCTCCAAACAGGCAAAAGTAATTCAAGCTTATATTCTTTCTCAAGACCCTGGATAGCAGGCATTCTGGGTTAACACTCAAGGCAGATCCACATACTCTAAAAATAAATAAATAAGTTAGATGTAAACTTCTTATGGAAATGTTATGATCAAACCCGTACTTCTTATATTCAAATCAACAGCTGAGGAAATAGTGGCCAAAAGGCCTTGTATTCTGGCAACAGAGCAAAAAGATGACCTGTAAGTCTTTAGGATACAAAGATAAAATGAAAAGGAGAGAGAAATAAAGTAAAAACCTAGAAAAGTTAGGTAGAACACAACAAACATCATTAAAATACACAGGAGAACATCTGAAAGTAATGATGTATTATATTTGACTAACTGACTTTAAATTAAAACAAAATAAAAAAAGAACAAAGTGGCAACATAGATGCATATACAAAATTTAAATAAATAAATAAATAAATAACCCCCTTAATAAACTGAGAAAAATAAAAATAAAATAAAATACAGAGAAGAGCTTTAAGGAGGAAAAGTCCCAGCCACCCCAAAGTTGAAGAAACTGCAAAACAGAGCAATCTCCTGATGCTGCAGTGGCCTGAGGGGCTTTGCTTTTCTCAGAAACCTGTACGCTTTTCTTCAAAGGCTATGGGAGAACAGGAAATGAGGCCATGGAGGTGAGGCTAGGAGTTGGTTCCAATGTCATTATGTAATTCTCAGACATGTGAAAGGCTTTCCCAGCAGTGGCAAAGTGGAACAGAGGATGTCTTTCTTGCTGACATCTGTTGCACCCACATCCACTAGCTAACTCCCCATCCGAAATGCAATTGGGAAGTTGAAAAAAATCATGCAACAAATGATTTTGAAGGCAACTTCCCTTCTGGCCTGTAGATGATTATTTTCTAATACCCTCCTCTGACAAGCATCTGCAATTGTTTCATTTCTTTCATTAGTATCATTATTCTTTATGCCACTGAACTCAAAATGTAGGAACCTGCATACGAGCAAACCCATATAAGAAAGAATGTCCTTTTTACATATGTGTTCTTATCATCAGACCTAAGGGCTTTTAGCACCTCAGTTTCCATGTGTGTGTATGTGTGTGTGTATGTGTGTATAAATATGTAAGTATCTATACATACACACACACACATATACACTATACATATAGAGAAGATAATAATTCTATAATTTTAATTTTTTAAGCATTACAGAATTTTTTTAAGCCATCGGTATTTTTAAGTAATAAACTAAACTTCAAACACTTCTAACTGACTGGAAAGTAAAATACTAAATAGGAAAAAATGGAAGGGAAGAGATATACATTTATTTAATTAATTGTGCACAAAATCCCCATTAACAGACATGTCAGACCTTACCTGAGAACTTACACTTCCTTACTGTAAAGGAAATATATATATAACAAAACCAAATTTAGCTTGTAATTAGCTTGAATTTAATGACCAAATAATCTAATAGAAACAGATAGTCTACTATGGGGTGGGGGGTGAAATGTGAAATTGACAGCCATGTGAAGAGTAGTTTTGTTTTGTTAAAAAAAAAATTGGAGAAAATACAAAGGAATCTATGAAATTAGTGGGTTCAAGTGAGTCATTAGCATTAAAATTTAGGATACTATTAATTTGCTCTGTTTTAATTGCTTAAGAAAAGCATCCATAACTTCTATTTTTCAAACTTCATTAGAGTTAGTAATCAAATTCATTGGCTTTTTCAGAATAAATGTTCAACATACAATGTTTTAAAAATTATCTTCGAGAGGGGTGCCTGGGTGGCTCAGTGGGTTAAAGCCTCTGCTTTCGGCTCAGGTCATGATCCCAGGGTCCTAGGTTCGAGCCCCACATCGTGCTCTCTGCTCAGCAGGGAGCCTGCTTCCTCCTCTCTCTGCCTGCCTCTCTGACTACTTGTGATCTCTGTCTGCCAAATAAATAAATAAAATCTTTAAAAAAAAATTATCTTCGAGAATGCCTAAAGAAGGAGGCAGAGGAAAAAGAAAAGGACAAGTAACATGTTGTAGAACACAAAGCTGATATTTATATCAGATGTGAATCAGATGTGAAAAACATCTTATTGACTATTATTCTCATGCTTAAGGAAGGACTTTATAAATTATAATATCATTAAAATTCTACAAATTTGAAGAGAAGGCAATCTATAACATATATGCCTTCTTTTTTAAAAAATATTTTATTTATTTTTCAGAGAGAGGGAAAGCGTACAAGCAGGGGGAGTGGCAGAGGCAGGGGGAGAGGCAGACTTCTGGCTGAGCAGGGAGCCCAATGCAAGAGTCATTCTAGGACCCTGGGATCATGACCTGAGCCGAAGGCAGACATTTTTTTTTTTTTTTTAAGATTTTATTTATTTATTTGTTAGAGAGAGAGAGAGCGGGAGCACAGGCAGACAGAGAGGCAGGCAGAGGCAAAGGGAGAAGCAGGCTCCCTGCCGAGCAAGGAGCCTGATGTGGGACTCGATCCCAGGACGCTGGGATCATGACCTGAGCCCAAGGCAGCCGCTTAACCAACTGAGCCACCCAGGCATCCCTGAAGGCAGACATTTAACCGACTGAGCCACCCAGGCATCCCTATAACATATATTCTTATTATGAACAAAAATTTTAACAAGATTTGATAATAATCATTGGGTTAACATTCTTAATTTTTGATAAGCCTAACACCGCACACTTTAAAAAAATCTTAATTACAACATGAGCAACCAATAAGCAAGCCTCAAATATACCAATCATAGATGAAGACATGCAAATAGCTAATAAACATGAAAAATACTCAACCTCTACCACTACTTATCAGGAAAATGCTTTCTTGTTTTGATTTTTATTGTTTTTTGCCAATAAGCAAACTAACAGATTAAAACAATCTATAATAAGTAATTCTTACAAAAGCCCAGTGGGATAAACTCTCACAGATTGTAGGAATTAAGCTAAAACCTTTTGCAAAGTATTTTGATAAAGTAGGCATACTCTATTTAATGGCAGACCTCACAATGTGAATTTGTAAACATATTTGTTTCCAAAATGTTTTCTTTAAAAAAGAGAGAGAAAGATAAATGAATTTAACAACAGATAGATGTAGATACATTCTTTTAGCATAATATTTATATATATTTTTGTGCTTATGCTCTGAGCCAATGAAAATCAGCAAGGCAGACACCACTATATGTTTCTGTCCAGTGCATATTAGAACATCACAAATGTTATTGCTCATGACTGCTCTGCCTTCATCTATGTTGAGTTAATATGATCCGAAATTTGTGATGTTGAATTAACTATTGTCTTTCATTCTAACATTTACTACTTTTGTCCCATATTGACTGATAAATCTGTAAAAGTGGGTAGTGCAAAGGAACAGAGAAAGTGTATTGATCTATAAATTTAATTTCTATAGATTAATTTTTATTTAATTTTAGCATGTTAATTAAGGTAAAGACTGAATCTGACATCTTCCAGAAATGGGATAGGAAGCAGAATATAGGGATTAGCAAACAATTAAGGTTGGTGAGGATTCTTTGACATTTTGAAGCACATTGCATTTGAAGCACAGCTTGGGAGGACTGACCAACAATTATGTGAGTCGAATTTGAGAGACTATCACCTGACACATGTAGAATGGAAGATCAGATGCCAACATAAGATATCAAGAAAGGATCTCCATGGGGTCTATCTGTAAGAAACCATGTAGCTCTGATTCAGTTAAAACCCCATATGCAAGAGCACATCCCCTGAGCTACATTGGAGCACTAAGGTATATGTCAAAGTTCTTAATTATATATTTATTGCAAGACAGCTATTTTCACTCATAGACATTTGCCCTAAGAAAACAATCAAGATCTATATGTAAGAATGCTTATCAGACATAATTCACAATAGCAATTAATTATTTACAAATAGATATTTAACAATATATGTAGCATTGAATAAAATAATGGTATACATAAGATCAATTATTATAATTTATAACATGTTATGTTGGTAAATAAATAATTGATGTGTCCTATAATGTATTATTGAGTATAAATCAAAGTAGGTATAGGCAGTATAGTATTATTCTAATTTTGATAATATCTTATATCTTATGAAATTATATTTTCTATGATATATTAGAATGAAATTATAAAAACATTAAGTGACCATTAGCAACAGATAAACATATTAGTAATAATTTATATTCTTTAATTTTTCTGATATATCACATATGCTATCATGATTATTGTCCATTTTTATAGAAATAAACAATAAAATCTTTAGAAATGTTTGATCAATCATCTTAGTGTTGAATTTAATAATAAATTTCCTTTTAGTTATTTCTATATTTGTTCTAATCATGTGTAATAATATTCTAGAATATGTGCATTACAATATATTTAAACACATATATCAATACAACAGTCACTCAGTAGCCAGACTTTAGTTTCCGCATTTACTACATATGGTCATCAATTTAATTCTAAATTTATTTTTGCACATGCTTTATGTTCTATATGTTGATCTACCACCACAACTGACGAATTTACTATCTTTTTAAAAACCAAAATGGTCGGGGTGCCTGGATGGCTCAGTGGGTTAAAGCCTCTGCCTTCGGCTCGGGTCATGAACCCAGGGTCCTGGGATTGAGCCCCATGTTGGGCTCTCTGCTCAGCGGGGAGTCTGCTTCCACTCTCTCTCTCTGCTTGCCTCTCTGCCTACTTGAGATCTCTGTCTGTCAAATAAATAAATAAAACCTTTAAAAAAATTTAAAAAAATAAAAATAAAGAAAAGAAATGGTAAATTTACAAAATAATCACAAACAAAACTAATATAAGGCCAAACTTTATAGTACTTTTAGCATTTGGGGAGAATCCCTGAGAGATATTTTTTAGAGAGACTGGACCTTAAAAAATGCACCAGTTTTTAAATAACTAACAATTAACAGTGCTTTTGACATTCCAATTCAAGAGAATAGAACTCCTACTACCCCGCAGTTTCAAAAAAAAAAGAAAAAATTGAAAAGTTTGAAAATATTTGTGGGCAAGAATTTCTTCTCTTTGTCTCAGTTATATTCTGAAGATACTTGGCCTGCTAGCCTAACTTCTATGTGAGCTGTGTTGTTGTTTACCCTACTTCTTGTTGAGCTATAGGCTTAACATTTCATCTTTTTATTTTTTTTTAAGATTTATATATTTGAGAGAGAGTGAAGGAGAGAGAGAGAGTGCACAATGGGGGGAAGAGGGAGAGGGAGAGAGAGAATCTCAAGCAGACTCCAAGCTGAGTACAGAGCCCACTGTAGGGCTCAATCTCACAACCCTGAGATCATGACCTGAGCTGAAACCAAGAGTCAGAAATCTCATGGACTGACCACCCAAGGGTCCCACAATCCATCTTTTCATAAAAGTAAATTCACCATGAGTGGTGATGGTTCTATCTTTATAATATAAAGAAGAGTTTTAAAAAGATTTTAAAAAGAAATTAAAACTTAAAAAAAAGACCCTCAATTTTATAAAATAGAGAATGATACTTAGTGATTTTCTCCTAAATTCATGTGTATGTAGAAAACAACTTTATTATTTATCCTGTAATCCTTTCCTATTACTGAACAACCATTGCCTTATCTGTACCTTTTCTTCCAAACAAACATCATTATCGACCAACGACCAACTCTGTTTTATCACAGGTAACCAAGGTAAAGTTTTCTGCCAATCACTTTGTTTTCTCTTACTATTCAATGAAACTTTTCTCCCTCCAGTCTTTCCATACCTCCCACCATCCCCACCTCAGGATTGAAAATAACATCTGGACAATTTAATGTCATTTTGTGTGGCAGAGCCTGTTCTTTAAATCACCCTAAGCAACAATAACAACAATAACCCCCCCTAAATAATTGCAAATTACATACAAGCTGTAGTAAGTGCAATTGAACAAAATTCACTGTGACCATTAGGTCACTTTCTTTTTAGTAAGTAACATTAAGGCTAGAGGGATGACTGGAATTCATTTAACATAATCAAGGAGGGCTAACATAGATCACACTTAGAAAATGCACTCGAACAGAGTCTCAATTGGGGTTAGACAGGGCAAATGCTCTTATACTGAATACTTGCACAGACAGAAAGAACTCAAAATGCTTTCCTTGGGAGTTTGGCAAAGACCAAGGCTCTTGCTGTGTATTTTCCATTATTCTGGAATAATTCATTAGCAAACATTACGAGTTGGCAGTATCACAGATATGCATTAGAATAAAATTATTCTCTCCTTTGAGTTCATAAATAAAATACATTTAGTCAGTAACTCCTGTAAAAGGGAACTGCTGCTTTTTAAAATAGTGTGTTATTCACTAAGTTTAATGAAATTTAGTCAGAAGTAAATTAACTGAATGCCTTCCAAAGCCAGGTACATAAAAAGATACCAGGACTTTTCCCTGAAAAATGTAGCTAATGTTTATTGCACTTATTATATGGTAGGTACTATTTAAAGTATTTTAAATGTATTAATTCACTTAATACTCCCAAAGTGATTAAGTACTATTATTACCCGTTTCATAGATTTAAAAAACGTAAATGGAGAAGTTAAATGATCCAAGTTCACCCAGATAGAAAACAGCAGAAATGTGTTTCAAATCTAGGCATTCTGATTCCAGAATCAATTATTTTAACTATAGTTACCCTTCCTTTCAAGCATTAACATATGCATGTGCATGTGCATATGTGTGCATGTGCATGTTTAGAAGAGGAACATGTAGATGATGCCCTTCTACACTGATAACTTCATCTACACTGATAAATTCATCGAAAGATTTTGCTGTAAAAAGATCAAACAGAAACAAAATTCAGGACAGACTGGAGTTTTGTCCAGTAACATATCTATATATTGTAAATTCAATCATAGAAGTCAGTAAGATGACAAGTTAGGGTACTAAATTATTTTTCCAAATAACAATTGCTAAAATACCAATCCTACATAACATTTATTATATCCCAGGCACTAAGAGTGTTTTATAATTACCTCAAGTCTTATAAACACCCTATGTCATGAGAACTATTATTACTCCTACAAATAAGACAAGGAAAATTCAGGAATACACAAAATATCCTAGTCACCCCCACTATATGCTTTATGCCATTCGACACTTTTTTTTTTAAAGAGAGATCACAAGTAGGCAGAGGAGCAGGCAGAGAGAAAGGGGGGAAGCAGGCTCCCTGCTGAGCAGAGAGCCTGATGCGGGGCTCAATCCCAGGACCCTGAAATCATGACCTAAGCCGAAGACAGGCTTAACACACTGAGCCACCCAGGCGCCCCCGTTCAACACTTTTTTAAAAAGATAAATGTAAATGGGATAAAGCACATTTAGGAAGATGTAATGATGGTGCCATGAATCATAGGTGTGACCATGTAATACTTCTCATCTGTATTCATCAGCTCAGGGGACCATACCAAAAAAGCATATTTTATTTAAGTGTAGTTTCTTACAGCCTTAGAGGCTAGAAGTCCCAGATCCACAGGATAGTCAGTTAGTTTTCTGGTGAAGCCTCTCTTCCTGTCTTGTGGACAGCAGCCTTCTTTCTATGCCTTCACATGACTGACCTTCCTTCTGTGTGCTCATGGAGAGAGAGGGAGAGAGAGAAGGAGGGAGAGAGAGAGAGAGCATGGGAGCAAGAGACATTGAGATTTGCAGTCTCTCCTCATAAGCACAGTAGCCTTAACAGATTTGGGCCACATCCTTATAACCTCATTTAAATTTACCTCCCCAAAGACCTAAGCTCCAAATAGTCACTTTGAGAATTAGGGCTTCAACATATAAATTTGGAAGGGACACAATTCAGTACATAATACTACCCAAGAAACAGGTTTTGAGATAGGGGGAGGAGATGCATTGTGATCCTTGTCTGGGGAAAAAAAAAAAAAAAAAGAGTTCAAGTTACTCTGGAAAAATGGATGCTTAAAGGATATGTCATGCAGAAGTTTACTGAGTAACACAGTGAATTACATTTCCTGACTATAGATTTGTTGAAGATATAGAAGTATTCCTCATAGGGTCATTTCTTATTCTGTCCATTAGGACGTTACCATTTTAGGAAGCTAAGCAATTACTTCAGATGGGAAAAACTATGAGTTCTGTACCACATGTTGGGGAGTTATAAAAAATACTTTTTTTTTAACTCATACTACAAAATAGGATGTAATGTAGCTAAATTTCATTAAGTACATTTAAGGATAAATGAATATGTTATGTTATAGCACTAGAGGAAAACTAGCAACATTAATTTAAAATAATAATGCTAAACCATTAGCTCTATTTTTGAAGTATTTTATTTATATTTTCTGATTAAAGCTCATATTATAGTTCTGAGAAATCTAAATTCAGAATAGCATTATAATTATATCATTTATCACTGACAATCTGAAGGCAAAAGTTGATATTACCAGTCTTAAATTAGTACCCATTATGTCAGACATTATTGAGATATTGTCAAGTGACTCAGCAAATATTTACCAATTACTATGTAGTAGGCATATATACTCACAAATATACTCTTTCCTGTAATGTACTTGGCTTTGTCAAATAAAGTGATATTTTTGGTCTCCCATATTTGCATCTTGGAAAAACAAATTTAAAACAACAGACATAATCATTAACATTTATTAAGCATTTATTTTGTTCAAGGTACAGGGCTTTTAATATATAGAATCTTAATTCAGCATGATGAAAAATATCCTATAAAGGTGGTAATACTATTTTATAGATGCGAAATTTGTGCCTTAGAGAAATTAAATAACTTGCTTTGAAAACATTATTTGTAAGGGGTTAAAGAAGAACATTTTTACTCAGGAGTCTGAGTTCATAACCACTATGCATTATAATGCCTAAACTTTAAAAAAATTATTGTAACGAGTTGAGTCATATTCACAGTTACTTTCTTCTGACCTACTAGTCTCATTGTGATTAGAGCTCTTGATTGGGAACAAATCTTCATCTCAACTATTATTTGTCATCAGAAAAAAATGTAAGATATTTTGCCTTGTACAGATAATTGTATATATAAGCATTCCAATTTTATGGCATTTTGTGAACAAATTTAAATGGATAGTAGATGGGATGCCTGGTTGCTAGTTGAGCCCCTGCCTTCACCTCAGGTCATGATCCCAGGGTCCTGGGATTGAGTCCCACATCGGGCTCCTTCCTCAGTGGGGAGCCTGCTTCTCTCTCTGCCTCTGCCTGCCGCTCTGCCTGCTTGTGCACTCTCTCTCTCTCTGACAAATAAATAAATAAAATCTTTTAAAAAAATGGATAGTAGAAAAAATTGTACATTATTACGAGTTGAATTTTTATTTTTTTATATTTTATTTATACAGAGCATTGGCCAACATGGTTTGTAAGATATATATAGGCTGGTCAGAGAACCACTTAACTTATATATAGATCTGAAAATATCACCATAATACCTTTCATACAATATCCTCACTTCATCAGTGCACAATGGTACCAGAGGTGGTGATGGTGACCTGAGAAAGAGCCAGTGTTATCCAGAGGGTCTGGTCAGTGTCAGAATGTCAGCAGAAGATCTGACAGCAATCTACCCTTCCCTTAAGATAAACTCAACCAGTCACCCTGCTATTGTTCAATATCTTCAATGAAAAAGCTTTTGTCTGACAAATTTAAATCATGACACTAACAATTTAACAAAGGCTATAATTGACAAACAATTATCTTCTTGGCTCTTGAGAACTACTTTAAATATTTAAGTCAATCTCATTATTAAAAATGAATGAGAAAGACAATTCAAATGATAAAAGTGAAGGGGTAAGGAGTAATCCTACTGTCAAACCATTTTCACAAGACAAAGATTATCACTATATATGCAGGATTTGTTCTGGACATGGTCTAAGCACTTTAAGTTAATTTTTGATTAATTTTGTTTTATGAATTTAAAGGTTATGCTCAGGTTGGTAGCTGACTCAAAAATGAGGTTACAATGGAGACTAAAAAGATATATTTTACTTACATTAAAATAGTACCACTTCACAGGATATATTGTAAAAATCTCAGGAATTTAAGTTTATTCTTCCCAATGTTAGGAAATCAAAATGAGTCATGTCAATTACAAAAAAAAAATAGCACTTTACAGTGAAGCAAATTGTGTTTATTCATTAATCTTCTCTTAATACCTACTGATACAATCAACAATATTTATTGAGCTACATCCCAGGTATCTTTTTGGATGTTGGGGATACAGTGAAAATATATAAAAGGTCTCTGCCACTTGTACTCTACTGAAGGAAAAGAAAAACATTAAACATGTAACAAACCACCTCAAATAATGATAAATGAACAAAACAAAACAGGCTACAGTTGAGAGACTGATGGGAGAGGAGCTTTGATAAAGAGGTCACCAAGGGCACCTCCAAAGTAGGGATGTAAGAGATGAGGCCTAAATAAAAATAAGCATGGACATATGAAGTAAGCATGCCAAGTAAGAAAAAGCCTGATATCAAAGTGATCATAATGTGTTTGGGAACAGGAAAAGTCCAGAATGCCTAGAACAAAGAAAAGAGAAGTATGGCATGCAGAATTTAAAGACAAACAACAGTTAGCTAAGTTCGATGTGAAACCACCATAGCATTTTACAAATGATCAATGTATTCTAATCTATGGCTAAAAAAACAAAATGACTACTGTGATGAGAACAGCAGCCTGGAGTTCCAGCTGTGGGGTCTAGGTCTACTCTGTCCAACATACACATGATTATTTCAACTTAAACATTAAGTACATTAAAAGTAAATAAAATTAAAAATTCAGGAGGTCCCTGTCTGGCACAGTCAGTGGAGCACCAGACTCTTGATTTCAGCTCAGGTTATGATGTCAGGTTCATGGTATCAAGCCCCAACTAGGGCTCTACACTCTCAGCAGGGAATCTGCTTGCGATTCTCTCCCTCTCCCTCTGCCCCTCCCACTCATGCTCTCTCTCTCTGAAATAAATAAATAAATATTCTAAATAAATAAAATAAAAATTCAGATTCCAGTCAGAGTCAACACATTTCAAGTTCTCAAGGACCACATGTGGCTAGTGGCTCATGGGACAACAATGATATAGAACATTTCCATTGTTACTGACATTCAGTCTAGGTAATGGATAATAATGGTGATATTGCTGTGTTGGCAGTGAAAATAAAGAGAAATTGATGGATTTGGTGTATGGCCTGATGGTATTGAATATATTCATGTATGCCAACCATTATGAAAACTAAATGAAGGAACTCTTCTAGTGATAAATTTAGTAATGCCCAATTGTCATTGACAAATCATAAAAATGTCTTTTTACCCATGACTTGAGAATAAATGCCATTCAGGTTTTCAGGAATGGAAAGGTGTCAATGTAAAATGATAAAGAATTTTAGGTCTCAAGAGACTATATAGCTTACTTAGTCCAGTCATCTGGAAATAGAGGCCAATAGACTTTGAATGATTTGCCCAAGTATTACATTGTCAAGCACTGGAACTGAGAGTAGAAAATAGTCAGCTCTCCTAAGTCCCATTCAATGCTATTACAATAATGTGCTTCCAACTCTATTAGTTGTGTGATCCATCACCAGTGTATCCTCCTTGGAGACACAGGTAACCTCATTCTTCTATCCCCAGCACCTATTACAGTAAGCACCTAATAAATGACAATGAAAGTTAATTGTATATCTGAATCCCAATGACAAAAGACATAAGAAAGAAACAATTAAAAGCCCTTTTAAATTAGTGTTCTGTGAGGAATGTATAATGGGTGATGCTACAGATTGAATGTTTGTGTTCCCCTCAAATTTATATGTTGACAATTAATGTCCAAGTTAAATATTAAGAGGTGGGTTTTTGGGAGGTGACTAGGTCATGAGGGCTCTACTCTGGAGTTAGGGCCTGTATAAAAAAGGCCTCAGAGAGTTCCTTGGCTGCTTTCACCATTGCAGGATAGGAGGAGAAGTCTACAAACTGGAAGAGGCCCCTCACCCCGGCACCTCTATCTTAGATTTCCAGCCTCCAGAACTGTGAGAAATACATTTCTGTTGTTTATAAGCCATCCAGTCTGTAATATTTTGTCATAGCAGCCCAAATGGGTTAAGACAGAAAGCAAAAAGTTGACAGTGATTAAAATTAAATCAGATCAGGGGCGCCTGGGTGGCTCAGTGGGTTAAGTCTCTGCCTTCCAGCTCTGGTCATGATGTTGGGGTCCTGGGACTGAATCCCATGTCGGGTTTTCTGCTCAGCAGGGAGCCTGCTTCCTCCTCTCTCTCTGCCTGCCTCTCTGCCTACTTGTGATGTCAAATAAATAAATATAATCTCTAAAAAAGGATTTCAAAAAAAGAAAACAAACAGCTATTTATTTATTTTAAAATTTTTATTTATTTGACAGAGAGAAACACAGCCATAGAGAGAACACAAGGAGAGGGAATGGGAGAAGGAGAAGCAGGCTTCCCGCAGAGCAGAGAGCCTGATGCACAGCTCAAAACCAGGAGTCTGGGATCATGAGCTGAACAGACATTTAATGCTGAGCCACCCCGGCACCCCACGAACTGCTTTTTAAAAAATTAAATCAGTTCACATACATAAAATCCCCTATTCATTTGTTTTTATAGCTTTCACTGAAAAATATCAGATTTGTAACCTATGTATAAAGAAACACATATACAAAATATACACAAAGAGAGGAGTATATGTATATACATACATACTTGTATGTGTATACATATACATGTATGTATACATATATGTATGCATATGTATACACATACAAATATGTATATTTGTATATATAAATATACATGTACAAAATATATGACAACAATATTACAAGGTCAGAAGGAGAGAAAAGGAAGTATACTATTATAAGATTCTTATATAATATATGAAGTGATATATGTTTTTTTAGAACAGCTTTATTGAGATATAATTCATAAACCACACAAATTATCCATTTAAAGTATACACTTCAATGGGCTTGGTATATTTACAGAACTGTACAACCATAACCAAGAAAAGAAACCCCATACCTATTACTGTTTGTTCTCTATTCCCCCTCATTTTCTTTCTTTGACAAACACTAATCTACTTTCTGTCTCTATGGACTTGTCTTTTCTGGACATAAATGGAACTGTAGAATATCTGGTCTGTTGTGACTAGCTTCTTTCACTTAGCATATTATTTTTTGAAGGTTTGCCCATCGTATGCAATGTATCAGCACTGTATTCCTTTTTATTGCTAAATAATAGTCCATTAAATGGATATGCTACATTTTATTTACCTAATCATCGGCTGATGGACATTTAGATTGGTTCTATTTCTTGGTGATTATGAATGTTGCTGCTATGTTTATGAGCAAGTTTTTGTGCTTTTTTCTTTTTTGTGGATATAATATCCACATTTCTCTTTGATATGAACACAGGAGTAAAAATGCTGGATAATATGGCAACTCTGTTTAACCTTTTGGGGAACTGCCAGACTTCACCAAGCAGCTCCCACAATCATGTGAATCAATCTTTAAAATCAATAAACAAAGAAACAAACAAACATATAACAGGAGGTATGTAATCTCTTATTGGTTGTGCTTCTCTGGAGAACTCTGACTAATACACATGTTTTACATTCTCAGTTAACTGTTATCACCCAAATGCCTGGATTTCAATCCTGGAGACCTGCCTATGTAAAGCTGTACAGTTATTTGTTTCTATACCCAATGTTAGTAACGGTATATACTACATTTCTCAATCTATAAAGATAAAAATTAGTTCCTAACATCATTGAGAAAATATTAGAAATTCATCCTACAGTCTCCAGAGGGAAGTGATTCTATATAAATAGAAAGTATTATCACATTATTCAAATATATAGAAATGATCTAATACTTCATATCAAATAAAAATCAAATATTTCCATAGCATTAGTACATTAGAAATTGCACTAGGAAAAAGAGGCTTAGGACCTCAATATCCTGAATTTTTTATTTATTATATTTATTTATATTTATATATATTTGCATTTATTTATATTTATATTTATTTATTATATTTAGATAAAGGCATGTGACTTACGATCTTTGCTTTCTATCCCTTAATAAAAATCTTAATAATAATATAAATAAGAGAGTAATGGGAAAATGATTGCTCTAAGTGTTAATTAAGGTACTTTAGAATTGGGGTAAGTTACTAACTTCATAATGGTTACCAACAATTGTTCTCCAGGTACTTGGAGGATAGAATTAGAATTCTACCCTGTTGATTAATTCACATCAACATCAGGACTTATGTTTTCCTGAAAATAAGTGGTGGTCACTCAAAAAATTATGTTCTCATCCATCTGGACTTCTACTGTGGGTATGAAACAGAACTACTGAAAAGTCTTCAAACATGAATACATAATTGTATGCTGCAAATAAATTACTCATACGCACACACCTAACTTATATAAGAGACCTTTCTTACAAACACAAACAAGTATATTGTAACAAATAAAATTAACATAAAATGTTCCCATCTCTCCTGGGAATTGTAAGATAAACAAAATGTTAAAGAAATATTCAGAGCATGTCTATTATTCTTAGAAAGCTGAAATGCCAGATTTGTAATTGTATAATGTTCACCAACAAAATATTTCCAGTATATGGATAAAGTAGGAAAAAAAAACAGACAAATCTAAAGGACATAATTACCTAAATAGTATCAGAAATGACTTGAGCTTTTATTCCAAAGCAAAAGTGTTGAGAAATACCGCCTTCCTGTTAGAATGCACAATGAGAATCATCAACAAATCAGGTGTGGACACCAAACAAAACTAACAATTTTTTTGGACTGAAATGTCAATATGAGAGAGAGATTATTTTGAAATCAAGTGAATATTAAATATTGGTGCTCAAGAAGTATACCTGTATTAAATTGCAAGGATAAATAAAATGTGTTAAACTGAGGCAGAGGGCTGTTGTTGAGAGCAGCTGAAAGGGCCTTATTTGCAAATAGCACTAGTAAATGTGAGTCAAAGGTGATGTTGGAAATGGTCTGTTCATCCCATGATGGAGTCATTTGAGAGATGAGCCAAGTGAAGCCAAGAAAATTAAAGAGGGAAATAACATTTACACCAAACCCATCCTCAACCTTGTCAATATGGATACTAAAATCACCTAAGATTAATAGGCTGTGTGATTCCAGAGAGAGTTGAGAAAAAATATCTATAAATTCATTAAGAAAACTTGTGGTTTCTCAAAGAGGTCTGTAAATTAAAAGTGTTGCTAAAGTTGTATGCTAAAAGCCAATAGATGCATAGAGAAAGACAATATTGAGATGTTTTTATTTTGTAGTTGAATACATTTTAAAAAGATTTAACTCTAACCTTCATAGCCTCAAACAAATTTTCACTATATAAATTAAGGACATAGAATATTTATGAATCCTAAAACAAGATTATAATTGCACAGTAGCCTTATTATCAGGTTAATCCAAGCCATTTTTAGGAAGTTGAATATACTATTGAGTATGTGGTGGTCTTAGCAATAATTATTAATTAACTATAATATATCATTATACTATATTATAAAGAACTTAATCTACAATATACACTGTTCAAAAAATTTGGAATTTACAGATTTTTATATTTGGGTTTGTACTTCACTTGATGTATAATTACACATAAAATGATTAAATAAAATTAATTACATATTATAGGAAATAGCTTATCTTTCTTTTTTTTCTGTTAGTATATTTTAAATATTATCTGTCTCTAAATTCCTTTAACAAAAATATTGGAATATTCTAACGAGAAGTGATACAGGAAATGGGCAATTCTAAAACCTCATCATCTTACAGATAAAGAAACTAAGGCTCAAATATATAAAATAAATATCCTCAAATTCTCATAGATTTTTAGTTCATAACCAGGATTAGAAGGCGGATCCATGGAATTTCATTAGTGTGGTAATTTCTTTAGTTTTAAAGACTCCATTACTTCCACAAAGTGAAGCAAATTCTATATTCAAATCTAGCCCATATGATGACTAGCTGTGTGACAATAAGTGAAGAGGCTTGGAGAGGTCTCAATTATTTACCATAAAATGGAATAATCCTAACAGATTACCCATCCATGTGGCTGTTAAGTAAATTATGTCAGCAAACCCTGAGCACTGTGCCTGGCACATGCTGAGTGTTCATTGCCTCCTAGATGTCATCATTATTATTATCACAATCCCTCCTGGCAAATGGCCACACAACAAATACTTGTTGACTGTTGAGTGAAAATAAGAAAAGTGACTTTTGGGACACCTTGGTGGCTGAGTGGGTTGAAGCCTCTGCCTTCAGCTGAAGGCAGAGTGAGCTGAAGGTCATGATCTCTGGGTCCTGGGATCGAGGCCTGCATCAGGCTCTCTGCTCAGCAGGGAGCCTGGTTCCCTTCCTCTCTCTCGCTGCCTGCCTTTCTGCCTACTTATGATCTCTGTCTGTCAGATAAATAAATAAAATCTTAAAAACAAGAAAGAAAAGTGACTTTAGAGTATACAAAAACATATATTTAGAAAATCCATCTATAATTGAACAAAATGTGAAGGAAAACTCCCTAGCTACTTTGCCTTCATAAATAAAGTATTATTTTCTCATTTAAAAAAAATTTTAGAAAAGCTTACTTTTATTCTTTTAAATATATGACATTATAATGTCTGTGGGTTCTGTTATGTGCATTTATTTCTCCATTGGATCTCATATTTAATGTGTCAGCCTACCAAGTATAACAAAGAGATGAACCATACAGAAATTAACTTCAAAGGAAGATTCCCTGAATCACCTCCAATCCCTGATGCAAAGTAATCTATACTACCAGCATAACTGTTTCATCTTTCTCCAAAATGGGACAGATTTTTTGCATGTCATCTCAGGTATTCCTGTTACTTCTTTTCAGAACTACTGTCATCCACTTTGTTTTCTTCTGTGTTAAAACAGAATATCAAGCCAGAGAGTATAGGCAATCCAGTTTAAAGGGAGAGTTAAGTACACAGTTAAAATAAATAAAAATATAATCAACAAAATGAAAAGACAACCTGTGGAATGGGAGAAAATATTTGAAAGTCATCTATCTGATATAGGTTCATATCCAAATATATGAAGAGCTCATACAACTCAATACCAAAACAAACACAAAACCAAAAAAAAAAAAATCCAATCTGATTAAAAAATGGGCAAAGGACCTGAATATACATTTTTCAAAGATACATAAATAGTCAATAGGTACATAAGATGGTGCTCAAAATCACTAATCATCAGGGAAATACAACTGAAAACCACAATGAAATCTCACTTAGTACCTGTTACAATAGTGTTCATCAAAAAGATGAGAGACAGAAAATGCTAGTGAGGATGTGGAGGAAAGGGAACATTGTGCACTGTCGGTAGGGTTGTAAATTGGTGCAACCATGATCAAAGACAGCAAGGAAGGTGGTTCTTCAAAAAATAAAAAAGAATAGAACATCCAAATGATCCAGCAATTTCACTTCTGTGAATATATCCTAATAAAATGAAATCACTATGTCAAAGAGATATTGTTACCAAACCAAAGTGGGTCCCCTCTGTGGACTATACTAAGTTAAGTTGACTTATAAAGTCATCTTTATTTTCAGCAGATAAAGAGATCCTGGGGAATAATTTTCAAAGCCATGACTCCTGGAACAGGGGTAAACAGGCTCCTTTTATGAGGACTTGGGATGAATATTCAGAGGGGGACTTAATATTACAGTGAAGCTGGATTAATTGTTGGGCACCTTATGATTCATCTGCATAGAGGTTGTTCTCAAATGTTTCTTTTCCAGTTCCAGTAATTTGTTTGTTTTTGTAAGATGAAATTGGTGGTTAACCAAAGCTTCTAGGAGTTTCCTGAGTTCAGGGAGTCAGGAAGTCATACCAATGACAATATCTGTAATTCAATGTTCATCACAGCATTATTTATAGTAGCCAAGAAATGGAAACAACCTAAGTATCCACAAATGGATAAAGAAAATCACACACACACACACACACACACACACACACACACACACACTGGAATACTATTCAGCCATAAAAAGTAGGAAATCCTGCTTTTTGCAACAATATGGATGGACCTGGAGGGCATTATGCTAACTTCTAAGTAAGTCAGACAGAAGGTGACAAATATTGTATGATCTCACCCATATGTGGAATTAAAAAGAAATGAACTGGGGGATACAGAGATCAGATTTGTGATTACCAGAGGTCAGGAGGGGACGGGGATTGGATAATAGTGGTCAAAAACTAGCAAACTTCCAGTTATCAGAGGAGTATTTACTGAGGATATATTGCACAACATGATGACTGTAGTTAACATCTCTGTATGGTGTTTTTCAAAAGTTGTTAAAAGAGCAAATCCTAAAAGTTCTCATCAAAAGAAAATAGAAACTCTCTCTCTATCTATCTGTAATTACAATATATGATTGTAATTACAATATATGAACAATGGATTTTAACTAAATATATTGTGGTAATCATCTTGCAATATGTGTTAAGTCCAGCCATTATGCTACACACCTTAAACTTACACAGTCTTGTGTGTCAATTATATTTCAGTAAAACTGAAAGAAAAAAAAATTAAGTGCACAAAAATGCATTCATTATTGTTTGATTTATTTTCCAATTAGCAATAATTGAGCCTCGGATAAACCTCATTGGCTACGATACTGCCACTGTGCAAAGCTTGATTTATTTTCCTATTTCTGCTTTTTTGGTTCTTTTTCTTTCTCTTTTTCTTCTAAATAATGTCCTTTTATTTTTTCTTTTCTTGGAGATAATATAACCTGGAAAAACTTTACATGGTGACTTTCTTGAGTTTATCTTTTTTTTTTTTAATATTTTATTTGACAGAGAGAGATCACAAGTAGGCAGAGAGGCAGGCAGAGAGAGAGGAGGAAACAGGCTCCCTGCTAAGCAGAGAGCCCGATGTGGGGCTCCATCCCAGGACCCTGAGATCATGACCTGAGCCGAAGGCAGAGGCTTAACCCACTGAGCCACCCAGGCGCCCCTCTTGAGTTTATAATTTTAAACCATTTTTTGTATTCCCTTTAAAAGCTCATATTCAAAACAGAGGCCATAACCTATCTTTCTAAGTATCAACCTAGATCAATTGTAATTTAAATCATTTTAAGTTATTAATTCTTTCTGTACTAAGAAACTATATATACACATATATATGCATATGTGTGTGTGTGTGTGTGTATACCATAGGCATTTCCATGTCACTACTCTCCACAATTTTTTAACCTAAAAATAGTATATGTAGGGGCGCCTGGGTGACTCAGTGGGTTAAAGCCGCTGCCTTCGGCTCAGGTCATGATCCCAGCGACGTGGGATGGAGCCCCGCATCAGGCTGTCTGCTCTGCAGACAACCTGCTTCCTCCTTTCTCTCTCTGCCTCTCTGCCTACTTGTGCTCTCTGTCTATCAAATAAATAAATAAAATATTTTTTTTAAAAAAGAGTATATGTAAAAGAAGATCTATATATGTATTCCCTTCTTCCCACAGTCACACAATTGAAATATCAAGAATTAACATGGAATTTTAAAAAGAAACCCTAATGGTTGCCCAATGATAAACCTATCCTTAAGATTATCTATAGAGTTAATAAGTTAATTTTCTTAATTCTAAAAGAATTGAATTTTCTCTAAGAAAACATAACTAAATAGTACCAATAACAATTATCCAAACACAAAACTTTCAGAAAGTATGGGTTTTAGTCATAGCCCAAAATATGATTTAACATAATCAAAATTTGTTGGAGTTTTTCTCTTTTAAAATCTGTTGGTATTTCAAACTTGCTTTAATTTACCTTCTTCCATGTTGTATTTGGCAAAACCTCAGAACAGCAGTCTGGAGAGCCAACTAAGAGTATAAAGACTACTCCTACAGACCAAGCAGCCCAGTCAATAGTTTATTCAGAGTGTGCTTCCTGAGGTAGTAGATGGAGCCCTTCCTGTCAAGACCTTCGATTTCAGATACTTCCAAGCTACTCTACGTTCTTCACAAAATGCAGATAAGTTTTGGAGGGCTCTCTTATTTTGTGTTTTCACCCAAATGTCCTGGTTTATACATAGATTTGCTGATATTTGTATTCTTTCCCAAATTTAGGATGAGGTAGAGATGAGGAGACAGTCTCCAGGAGAAATGAAAAGGGACCTTGAGGTAAGACCCACACGAAACATACTCCCATACACATAAAAGGCAAATTTTTCACTCATTCCAAGGCACTGATTGTTGGGCAATTGATTTGACGAATTAGCCACATTTCACAGACAGAATCAGGTACAGACTCATAAGAAATCTCATCATCTCTACTACAATGCCAATGACAAGGATAGGTGTGGGGGTCAGTACATGTGGAAACAATAATGCATATTTAACATAAAACACTGACATCAAATTAAAAGCATTAGAAACAGCCCTAAATGATAGACTTGATTCCCAGAGAAAGACATTGTGATTGGAAGGCCTCTGTTTTGAATATGAGCTTTTAAAGGGAATACAAAAAAATGGTTTAAAATGATAAACTCAAGAGGGGCGCCTGGGTGGCTCAGTGGGTTAAGGCTCTGCCTTCGGCTCTGTATGGCTGAGACAGAGTTCTAGCCCTGGCTCTGTCCAGCTCTGTCTCAGCCATACAGAGTGAGCCCATCAAATTATCACTTCCAAACCTTGGATGCTTCATTTGCAAATAAGGATTGTAGAATGTGATGTCCTCTGACATCTAGGATTCTGTGAGATATTTTTAGAAAAAGAAAACCAATAACTCTGAGTGGGTGGGTATATCTGCAAGAATGTAAGTATAAAACAGACCAGGGGACTTTGCCAAACAGTGATAACAATAAAAACAAAAATAAACATTAATGCATTTCAAATAGAAAATGTGCTGAGTCCATAAAAGAAGAACAACAACATGCTGTGGACATAGATCTAAACTTCAGGAACAAATAATTTTAGGAACAAAATCATATTTTTCTGGGTCGACATCCTATTATATTTTACTAAGGATTATAGTTTACATAATGTCAGATCCACCATGGTACTGAAAGAATCAATCAGTGAAATAATACTGACCAAACACATTTTTAAAAATATGCTATGAACCTGCCACATGCCTTCTAGAAAGACAACTTCTTTGGGCTCGTGCTTCCAATTTTCTTTAAAGTAAATAATTACACCACAAGTACAATTATTCTTACCTACCGTAAGATCAATATGACAAAATATAAAGGAATTTTTCATTTAGACTATAGTGAAAACATTGAAAAATTTTAAATGTCACAAGTTCACACTTAAAAATTTTTACACATCATAAATTAAACAAAAATCACTGCATTCCAATCTATTTGGGAGATTTTGCCAGACATCAATTCTGTTTCTGAGTAATTCCTCTGAAATCTCTCATTTTTCTTTGTATAGAAATATTACATAACATAGACTCATAACATCTTAGCCACTTATAAAAGTATCTGTATGCATATATTTTTTATTTTGGATTTGGTTATCTAAATCAAAAAGTTCACAAACTTATTAAGGCAACAATGGAACTAATAAATATTATCACCCACAATCATCATGATAATAAATCGAACATATTCATTTCTTTCTTTACTAACATAAAATTTCCAAAATTCAAACTATGAAAAAATAAAATTTCTATTACTTCTAAAATACTACAAATAATGTTTGTCCAAAGATTCATTCAAAAATAGGTTCTCAAGATTTTGTGCAAACTTGGGCCCAGCTGACATATAAGAAAGCAAGAACATTTATTTTAGCAAACGAATTAGGTATTTGCCCAGTTAAACCTTTTAAGACAATTGGAAAATTATACTATCTTTTAGTTCTATCAGCACCAAAGCATCACTGTTATTAACATAGCAGGGAATTGGAATGTGCACAAACTAAAAACAAGAGAGTGAAAAAACAAAACAAAACAAAACAAAAAAACAACGACTGGAATGCCAGAGCTTCAAAGGAACCAGCACACAGAAATTTGTAAACAAACATTAGGAAAGTATATGTATACAGGAAAACTTTAAATAAAATATGGATTAAGAATCAAGAAGCTCTTCCTTTGTTTGTCCTTTCATAGAGTACCAAACCTGGAAAGAAGAGGGAGTTGAAAGACATCGCATTACTTCAAGTCCTAATTGTACTCAGTTCAATATATATACACATACGATAAGCATTTGGTTTTTGGCATTCCTTAATTATGTTTTAAATTATATATCTTAACCACTTGTAAATACTGGATCATTTAGAGAAGTAGTAAATATTTTTAAACCTCAACAAAATATCTCAGACCTCAGCATCTGGTAATATGTACTGATGCACATGTGCTTATTATTCATGTAAAAATAAATTTGCTGGTTTCATTTTATTTTCTTCTTGTAAGATTATACTGCTATGCATGTGTAGGTAGATAGTTTGGATCCTCACATTTAGAAATAAGGCATTTTCTTTTTCCTTGTAGAACATCAAAGGTATAAATGAATAATCTGTGATTCTTCTAAAAGCATACCCATTATTGATAGAAATTACTAAAATGTTATTGGATTCATAGCTTAGCATTTACTTAAAAAAAGCAAAGTTGAGCCTGACAAATATGGAGGATTATAGGAAGATTTTCCCATCTGATTTGAAAAAGCAATGAAAGTTTTCTCCACTAGTCTCAAAACAGAAATATCTTACACATTAACAATTGAAGCCTGGTTCCTCAATAATCATCTAGACTTAGAGAAACATCAGCAGAACTGATAGTATTAGGGAAAATGACTCAATTTAGAGAATGCTGAGTGGATAACACTCCAAGATCTGCTTGATAGATGTGAAGTAGATGAGAGTAAAATGTGAAATAGTGTGTCATCCACTGCCCTCAACTTTTCTTGTCCACTTCTGATAATCACGGCTAATCGGGATTCATCCCACTTGTCAAAATACCTCAGCGTTAAGATGACAACTGAAGGAAGTAGAAACAGACACAATGATAGGTGGAGATGAAGGCATTGAGAGCAGCTAAGTGGACTCTAATATCTCCTAAGAGAGGGATCAAGAGGGCCAAACAAAAGGAATTGACAGACGTCCAAGTAGTAATTTCCTGTTACTTTTCCCACAGAAGATAAATTGCAAGAAGTGGGAGTGGCATCCACTATGCTGTGGGAGAACCAGGGAATGCAAGCCTTGTAAAGGATTTACACAGATTTTTCAAGAAGGGCAGTAGTGAGACAACAGGAGAAAGGGACATCTCCAATCAGCATCACTCCTGAACAGTGTTGCAAGTCATGGCTGGGATGGAATTCAATCTCAGAGGTCTATAATCCAGTTATCTCCTCCAAATTGTTCTCCAAATCTGTCATCTCCTGATGGAGTCACTGCCCTTAGAAATAACTATAAGAGAAGAATAAGTGTCTTTCACTCAGAAAGGATTTTTTGGGGTTTTGTTTTTAGGGTAGCAAATCGACTATAGTTTCTCATCCATAAAGAGAAATATCAGGGAAAAATACATACAGACAGAACTTTAGTTTATAATTTTAAAGCCACTTACATGGACTTTCAGTTCATACCCATTTTCCATTTCTTTATAACTCTCAATAATGTTAAATATTATGGTTGTTCTTAAATTCATATTTGATCTTTCTGATGCACAAAACATAGTGATAATGCTTTCTAACCTGGAAATTTAAAAAAAAATCAAAGAAGCAGAAAATAAAGAAAATATATCATTGGCCAAATGGAAACTTTCCACTTAAAAACCAAAGCACACTGAAACCATATCTTCATGTATATCTGTATCTGTTCTATGTAAATTTATTAATTGATCATATTATGCTTTATTTCCTTAATTTGAAGAGGTTATTTTTTTTTCAATCCACTATGAGTATCACTGTTTTTAAATTAGATACTGAAGTAGAAGGTAAGTCAGACTACTTGGTTTAACTTTAGATTATGTTCTTTAAAATTATTCAAATTCAGATCAAGCCAATACATATGTCATCCTATGGGAGGAAGCTTGGAAAGTACCTAGTTATCAGGGTGTTTAATATGATCTACAGTATGTGGAAGCTCTTGATAGTCTTATGTTTTTTCCCATTTTCATACACAATAACAATACCTGACAAGATTTAGACTGGCACAAGTATATTGTCTGTCAAAGGTGCTTCAAGATTTATTTGGCTCTTAGTCGACTCACATTACTACAAGCTCTTTGATACACAGAGCACAAAGCAGCTTAACACTGTTGCTATTAGTGTTCAAACCACACTGAAAACACTTCATTAAACAGCCTACTGCAGTGTAATTGTTTAATAATATTTTGATTAGGTTGTTTAGTAGACAATCCATGCTGTAAAACATTCTCTTGCTGTCAAGTGAATCACTGGTAAAAAGGCTACAGCAAAATACTTAAGAGAGTCTCTTAGAAAAGAAATCAAAGTGGGGGGGGCACAACCTTAAGTCACTGTGCTCCTCTTATCCACTGCATTAGTTTCCTATAGTTCCTGTAACAAATTACCACAAGCTTAGTGGCTTAAAACAACACAGATTTATTATCTTACAGTGCTGGAGGTCAGAAATCTGACATGGATCTCACTTGTCTAAAATCAATGTCAACAGGGCTGTGTTCCTTTCTGGAGGCTCTAAATCTGGATTCGTTTCCTTGTTTTTTCCAGTATTTAAAGTTTTCCCACATTCCTTGGCTCACAGCTCTCTTCCTTCATCTTCAAAGCCGGTGGTGATCAATCGAGTATTTCTCACATCACATCAATCTGACCCTGATACTTCTGTCTCTATCACTTGTAAGAGTGGCCCACCCAAATAATAAAGGATAATATCTTTATTTTAAGGTCATCTGATTGACAACCTTAATTCCTCCTTGCCATGAAACATGCATATTCCTAGGTTTTAGGGGTGGGATATGGACATATTTGAGGGAGTGGGATGACAGGGTGTGATTATCCTGCCTACCACACTCATTATATTGCCTCATGAAGTTATATAAAACTCATATTTTACAGAAATTCACTTCTTTGGGTGAGTAGAGTGGGAATTTTTTTTAAGTCATATAGATGATAGAAAGGTAGATAGATATATTCAATCATCTTCATTTTATCATAAAATCCAATTTCAAAGGTTACTGTCAAGGACTGTAGTTGTTCTGGACTCTTTTATTCCTCTTTTATTCAAACAATTGTTATTAGGTCCTTAACATGTGAAAGACATGGTTCTATAATACCTTAGTTATAAGGGTGAAAAGGACGTTTTGTGCTCAGAAGAAAGTACTAGGTATGATGGGTGATCCCAATCCTTCACAACATTCTACCAACCAGTTGCAAATAAGCTATACCTCCAAGAATGAGGACATCAGCACTGTTTTCACCAGTTGTGTTTTCAAACAATGACTCTGGAGTTTTTCATGATTAGAGCTTTTGCTTACTCTCCCTGCTGACTTCAAAAACTCCCAACAAGCAAAAGTTCAGGGCCAGGTGGCTTCACAGGCAAATTGTACCAAACAGAAGAATTAATACCTATTCTTCTCAAACTATTCCAAAAAATAGAAAAGAAGGAAAAACTTCCAAATTCATTCTGTAAGACCAGCACTACTCTGAGACCAAAACCAGATAAAGACTCCACTAAAGAAGAGAAATATGATCAATATCTCTGATAAATATGGGTGCAAAAAGATTCTCAATAAAATACTAGCAAACCAAATCCAACAGTACATTTAAAAAATCATTCACCACAATCAAGTGGGATTGATTCCTGGATTGCAAGTGTGGTTCAATATTCACATATCAATCAAAATGATACATCACATTAATAAAAGAAAGGATAAGAGCCATATGACCATTTCAATAAATGCAGAAAAAGCAGCTGACAATGTACAGTGTCCATTCATGATAAAAACCCTCAATAAAGTAGGTTTCGAAGGAACATACCTCAACATAATAAAGGCTGTGTATGAAAAACCCACAGGTAATTATCATCCTCAATGGGGAAAACTGAGAGCTTTCCCTCTAAGGTAAGGAACAAGACAGGGATATCCACTCTTACCATTGTTACTTACCATAGTACAGAAAGTCCTTAGCTATAGCAATCAGATAACAAAAAGAAATAAAAGGCATTCAAATCAGTAAAGAAGTAAAACTCTCACTATTGGCAGATAACATGATATTCTATATAAAATATCCAAAAGATTCCACCAAAATACTGCCAGAACTGATAAATGAATTCAGCAAAAATCACAGGATACAAAATCAACCTAGAGAAACCTGTTGCATTTCTATAGATCAATAATGAAGCAGCAGGAAGAGAAATTAAGGAATCAACCTCATTTACAATTGCATCAAAAATAATAAGACACTTAGGCGTAAACCTGACCAAAGAAGTGAAAGACTTGTACTCTGAACACTATAAAACACTGATGAAAGAAATTAAAGATGACAGAAAGAAATGAAAAAAATATTTCATGCTCATGGATTAGAAGAACAATATTGTTAAAATGTCTTCACTATCCAAAGCAAACTACACATTTAATGCAATCCCTATCAAAATGCCACTGGCATTTTTCACAGAGCTAGAACGAATAATCCAAAAATTTGTATGATACCACAAAAAACCCTAAATAGACAAAGCAACCCTGAAAAAGAAAAGCAAAGCATGAGATATCACAATCCTGGACTTCAAGTTATATTACAAAGCTGTAGTCATCAAAAGAGTTTGGTACTGGTGTAAAAATACACACATCGATCAATAGAACAGAAGAGAAAACTCTGAAATGAACCCACAACTACATGGTCAATTAATTTTTGACAAAGTAGGAAAGGATATCCTATGGGAAAGAGAAAATCTCTTCAACACATGATATTGAGAAAACTGGAGAGCAACTGCAAAAGACTGAAAGTGAACCAACTTTCAGTAGTAGTTTCAAAGTAAACTTAAAATGGATTAAAGACCTAATGTGAGACAAGAAACCATGAAAATCCTAGAGGAGAACACAGACAGTAATCAGGCATCAGGCATAGCAACTTCTTTCTAGATGTGTCTCCAGAAGCAAAGGAAACAAAAGCAAAAATTTACTATTGGGACTTCATCAAAATAAAAAGCTTCTACACAGCAAAGGAGAAAATCACAAAACAGAAGGCAACCAACAGAATGGGAGAAGATATTTATAAATGACATATATTATAAAGGGTTATGATCTGACTAAAAATGGGCAAAAGACACGAATAGATATTTTTTAAGATTTTTTTTTTTTTTTATTAGAGAGAGAGAGCGAGCACAGGCAGACAGAGTGGCAGGCAGAGGCAGAGGGAGAAGCAGACTCCCTGCCGAGCAAGGAGCCCGATGTGGGACTCGATCCCAGGACGCTGGGATCATGACCCGAGCCGAAGGCAGCTGCTTAACCAACTGAGCCACCCAGGCGTCCCCTAAAGAAGACATTCAGTTGGCCAACAAACACTTGAAAAGAAGCTCGACATCAGTCATCACTAGGGAAATCCAAATCAAAACTACAATGATATATCACCTCATCCCTATCAGAATGGCTAAAATCAAAAACACAAGGAACAATAGGTGTTGGCGAAGATGTGGAGAAAGGGGAACCCTCTTGCACTGTGGGTAGGAATGAAAACTGGTGCAGCCACTCAAAACAGTATGGAGTTTCCTCAAAAAAGTTAAAAATAGAACCCCTTTCTCATTCAGGAACTGCACTTCCAGGAATTTACTCAAAGAATACAGAAACAATAATATATATACCCCAATGTTTATTCATGGCACTACCAGAAATAGCCAAATTATGGAAATAGCCCAAGTGTCCAGCAACTGATGAATACATTAAGATTTATGTATCTATATCTATATCTGTACACACATACACATACATGCAATGGAATACTATTCAGTTGAGAATGAAATCTTGCTATTTGCAACAATGCGGATGGAGCTAGAGAGTATTATGCCAAACGAAATGTCAGTAAGACAAATACATATGATTTCACAAATGAGCAAAGGGAAAAGAGAGAATGAGAAAACCAAGAAGCAGGCTCTTAGCTATAGAGAACAAACTGATGGTTACCAGAGGGGTTGTAGGTGGGGGGATGGGTGAAAAAGATGATGAGGATTAAGGAATGTACTTGTGATGAGCACTGGATGATGTATGGAAGTGCTGACTCACTATACCGTGCCCTGAAACTAATACTATATTGTATCTTAACTGGAATTTAAATGAAAACTTCGAAAAAAAGTAGTAATCTTTAGGGTCACACAAAATAGTCATTACTTTCTCAAACATTTCTTAGTGGCAATATCTGTTTACTAAGAAGGTCTGAAAAATTCTGTTGAATTTTTAAATTTTCCTGTCATTTTTCTCGGTAAACAGTGAAGTTTTCGAATTCCTTGAGATGTTAAGGAAAAATATATAACACTTGAAACCTAGGGTCCCCTGGGTGGCTCAGTTAGTTAAGCATCTGACTCTGAATTTGACTCAGGTTATGATCTCAAGGACATAAGATTGAGCCCTACATTAGGCTCCATGCTGGGCATAACGTTGGCTTGAGATTTTCCCTCCCTCTCTCTCTGCCTCTTCTCCTGCTCTTGCTCTCCCTCTCTCTCTCTCTCAAAAAAAAATTTAAATCTAATAAAATATTTTATAGTATCATAAATTTATAATAATAAAGTACTTTAAATGTTATGTACAATAACTTCTTAAGCTCACCAGTATGTATCTCTAACTGTGGTTTTGAATATTTCAAGGTAGGACAACATGTACCTTCTTAAAACCTGTACTCTCTTCATTAAATTCTGAATATTAAAAATATTTTCTTTATATCAAGACCAGTTCTTTCACCTTACACATTATTCTAATTTGTTTAGTTAGTGAAGTCCTATTCCTAGCAATTCTAATTTCTGTCCTTATGTTACTTCTGCAAATTTTTAAAAAATATTTTATTTATGTGACAGAGAGGGCGAGATCACAAGTAGACAGAGAGGCAGGTAGAGAGAGGGGGAAGTAGGCTCCCTGCTGAGCAGAGAGCCCGATGCGGGACTCCATCCCAGGACCCTGAGATCATGACCTGAGCTGAAGGCAGAGGCTTAACCCACTGAGCCACCCAGGCACCCCTACTTCTGCAAATTTTTAAAGAAAGCTACAATCTTCCCTGGGATAGAATAAACACCCCCAGTCATTATGGTTTGGTGTCTGATCCCTTCATCTGCCAGATTATGTACATGTAAACACACTCCAGTTTATTTGAGTATTTTCCTTACTGATCTGATCATATTTCCTCCCTTTGTGCTTAGATACCACAAGTCTATTGATGTAGGCAATGGTCCTGTTTGTGGTATACATCAAATCGTTATAATCACTTTGGGGGTTTTTTGCAGTATTTGTTCACTGAAAATTGTTAATGTTCTTATTTTGCTTTTTACTTCACTGTACTTTGTTTTAATAGTGCTGCTGTTAAGCCTTTTTCATCCTGTTAGTACTATAGGGTTCTTTTATTAATCTATCTTTTAGTCTTCTGTTTTTAATCTGAAAAACAAACCTTTAAATATGACTTCATTTAACTTTATCTTATTAAATGTAGTCTAAGCTGATTGAGAGCTGTTGGGATATTGATTCCCTAACCCAAACCTAAGCAACTTCCTTCCTAGGTCGTGTTAGGGGCACAGTTGAGTTAAGTGCCCTGGATAGCTTTACTAAAGTCATGTACAAAGAGTTGAATGAGATTAGTCCAAATGTGCCAGCAAGGGGGGTGTCCAGTGCAGGAAGCAACATGCTTCCAGCAATATTCATCTGGCTGTAATACTGGCTCTTGGAATAATTTCTAAACACCAATTTATTTTTTTATTTAGGATCCTTAGCAAAACTAATAAGCCAAAAAATGGGCAGAAGACATGAGCAGACACTTCTCCAAAGAAGACATACAGATGACTAACACATGAAAAACTTTTCGTCATCATTAGCCATCAGGGAAATTCAAATCAAAACATTGAAATACCACTTTACACAGTTAAAATGTCAAAAATTGACAAGGCAAGAAACAACAAATGTTGGAGAAGTTGTGGAGAAAGGGGAATGCACTGTTGGGGGAATGCAAGTAGGTGCAGCCACTTTGGAAAACAGTGTGGAGTTTCCTCAAAAAATTAAAAATAGAACTACCCTATGAACCTGCAATTGCACTACTGGGTATTTACTGCAAAGATACAGATATAGTGAAAATAAGGGCCATATGTACCCCAATGTTCATAGCAGCAATGTCCACAATAGCCAAACTGTGGAAAGAACCAAGATGCCCTTCAACAGATGAATGGATAAGAAGATGTGGTCCATAAAAACAATGGAATATTATTCAATCATCAGAAAGGATGAATGCCCAACTTTTGCATCAACATGGATGGGAATGGAATAAAATATGAAATAAGTCAGAAAAAATCAATTATCATATGATTTCACTTATTTGTGGAACATAAGGAATAGCATGGAGGACATTAGGAAAAGGAAGAGAAAAATGAAGAGGGAGAAATTGAAGTGGGAGATGAACCGTGAGAGACTATGGGCTCCAAGAAACAAACTGCAGATTTTAGAGGGGAGGAGAAGGGTAAGGGGATGGGTGAGCCTGGTGATGGGTATTAAGGAGGGCACAGATTGCATGGAACACTGGGTGTTTGTTA
>RCUC01166631.1:0-32742 GCA_003697995.1 Taxidea taxus jeffersonii
ACAGAGAGACACAGCAAGAGAGGGAACACGAGCAGGGTAGGTGGGAGAGGGAGAAGCAGGCTTCCCACGGAGCAGGGAGCCTCATGTGGGGCTCGATCCCAGGACCCCGGGATCATGACCTGAGCCAAAGGCAGACACTTAACTGACAAAGCCACCCAGGGGACCCTAAACAAGTCGTTTTTTTTTTTTACACAAAATATTTCCAATTCAATGAAAAGAATGGGGCAGAAGAAAGAAATCAACTGCCAGTAAGTAATGCTAATGTTTTTCTATGTGGCTATAGAATTATTAAATAAAACATAGAAGAAATTAAATGAAACATTCAGTATCAATTGAAGCTTACTTTACACCTTCCACAGTCTAATTCTTTTTTTTTTTCCAGAAGTAGCCTGAACCTTGAAATTGACATCTTTACCAGCTGTATTTTTTTATACTTTATATCTTTATCTATAGAAATCTCCACAGCGTTCTGTTTTAAAATGTGACTTGAGTTACCCCTGCCTTTTCCTCCACTTTCTTCCCTGAAGCCTTTCATTTGGAGATTCTTTATGGTGACACATTTGATTGTCTGGTTTAGTGCATTTAGGTAAACAGCTCTGTTTAAAAGTTGTCTGACTGAAAGGCGTACGGGTTGTCCTTGTTTGCTCTGGATGCTTTAATGTTCATTTTGGCACATGGTGGTCTGGGGCCAAGGGTGCTTCTCCAGGACGTATAACAAAACAGTGGAGTCACAGAGTTTGTATCTTCAACTATATTAGGTGTTGTAAAATTTTCTGTAACTTTCTAAAGATTTTATTTATTTATTTGTCTGAGAGAGAGGGTGGGTGAGCACAAGCGGAGGAGGAGGCAGGCAGAGGGAGAAGCAGGCTCCCTGCCGAGCAGGGAGCCCGATGCGGGACTCGATCCCGGGACCCTGGGATCATGACCTGAGCTGAAGGCAGCAGCCCAACCAACTGAGCCACCCAGGTGCCCCTGTTCTGACTCTTGGGCTTCTAGATGTGCTCAAGGGGCCATAGAAGTCCCAGCCCTGACAGGCAGCGTTTGGTTGCGAGTCACTCACTGGCTGTGGCCACTGGGGCTCATTTATGGCGTCCCGGTCTTATAATCCCAGTGGTGGCCCGCTAACCTAGTCAGAGTCCTAGCCTGAATGCCACACACCATTCCCAGGGAGTAGCTGCTTTGTAAAAATGTGTGACATGGAAACTTGGGAGACACCGGTTGGGGGTGAACCTCATGATGGATGGAAATTCAGCCAGCCACGATCGGTTGAATCTGTAACCTATGAGAACGGAGACAAGTGTTGTATGCACTGAGTCTGCAGAAGTGGTCTGGGTTCCGGGGCATCAGAAGCGTGGTCTCACATCCGGGCTCTGCTTCCTGAGTAATCTCAGGCAGATCATTCCCCTTTCTGTCCTCCGTTGCCACATCTGTAAAATGGGGGCAATAACAGTTCTTAGCTCATAGGCTTGTGGTTCAGTGAGGTTGTGTGGAGTGTCTGGCGCAGGGTCGGTCTGGGGTCTAGTAGCACTGAGCATGTTTCTGTCCCCGGCTGCCTGCTTGTTCGCTGGCGCGGTGTACTAGGGGTATGGGGTGAGGGGTAAGTAGCTTTTGGTTGTAGCACTTTTTCTTTCTTTTTTTTTTTTTTTTTGGTCTCCCTATTGTGGGTTCTGTGTCTCTTGTGCATGTGACATCCTGGCCAACCTCCCACATTGTTTGACAGACATAATTGAAGTAGAGAACATAAAGCTGCTTGTCTGAACGGCTTTGCGGACCTTTTCTAGTGCTTTAAAGAAGTACGTAACGAATCCACGGTGACTGTGGTCTTGGTTGAGCGAACTTCATGGGCACAAAGCTTTCTTTGCCATTCTTCTGAGTGTGGACTTGAGGACCATCCAGGTGTGGGAGAAGAGGCAGAGCAAAGGTCTCAAAGGCTGACACCGGAGTCCCTAATGGGAAACACTTGACATTTTTTTTTTTTTTAAGATTTTATTTATTTGTCAGATAGAGAGTGCAGGAGCGAGCACAGGCAGAGTGGTAGGCAGAGGCAGAGGGAGAAGCAGGCTCCCTGCCGAGCAAGGAGCCCGATGTGGGACTCGATCCCAGGATGCTGGGATCATGACCTGAGCCGAAGGCAGCCGCCTAACCAACTGAGCCACCCAGGCGTCCCGACACTTGACATTCTTAACTACAAACCCGAATACAGGCCCCTCCTCGTCATGGGTTCACCATCAGTGTCGGACAGGATCATACTAGCATTTGTATTTTTTGGGTTTTAGATGCTTTTGAGTCTCCTATATGTGTGGCCCAGGGTGAGTCCGCTGGGGAGACCCCCCCAACCCCACCTCCTGCTGGGCATCGTCAGCGGTCCCCACCTGCAAGGATCTGGGACACAGTCCTGAGCAGCAAGAGGGCCTTCCCAACGTTGAGGAGCATCTTTGTTTTTGTCTAACGACACAGTAGGGGTTTAATTTTAGTAACTTGCCAGAGACATTAGCAGAGAAGATGGGCAGGTTTCGAGATGAGGTTTCTTTCGGAAGTTAAAGCTGGTTCAGATGAACAGCTGTCAGACTTATCAGAAGCGAAGCTGTTTGTGGAAGGAGGGGAGGGAAGGGTCATGAGGGGATGAGAATCGTTGGAGAGGACTGTGTGGCCACGTTAACTGCCGGGGGACGTGTGGTTCCCATCTGTGCAGGAGTCGGTCTGCCCTGGCTGGGTGCTGGCATGGGATTGCCCCGCGGGCTGGCTCTTGTTCGTTTCCCATCGCTGAGCGTGTGGGCGTGTCTGCGTTTCACCTGGATTCTAGAGCCAGTGTGCAGTAGGGGCTATGAAGATGCGGGATGATGCCCGTGTCCAGTGTCTGAAAAGCTTTCCAAGCCTGGGTGTTGCCCAAAGGTAACAGAATTCTCGACAGGAGACTCCGAGGCCCCTCCGGGGGGATCCTTGCATGCTCGGCTCTCGCCTACCGTGCAGACCTGGTTTCTCAGACTTTGTGCACGAAGGGGGTCCCGCAGCCGAACCCCAGCATCTGTCTAGCCTGTGGGTGGGCGCACAGCAGGGCCGCGGCCCCGATTGCTTGTCATGTCTGGCCTCGCCCAGCCCGTTCTTTCTGCCTGGAACGTCCTCTCCGTGTGCACACGCCATGTGGTCCGAGAACCTTCCCTAGAGCCCCCTGCTCTGTCTGCGGCCTCTCCTCCGAGGCGGGGCACCTGCCCTGCTTCCTCTGACAGCCTTCTCTCCCCCTGGGTGAGGACACTGGCTGGTGACGTGTGATGTGACACGTTTTAGGCCCTTGGGAACATCATGGACCCACTGACGTGCTGAGGCTGCTGTCTTGGCCCCTCAGTGTCATGGATACCGACCCTGGGGCTGTAGTTAGGTAATTCATGATCTTTCTTTTCGCCCTGTCTGCGGGTGACACGGAGAGCGACACGAAAGGCCTGGCTGCCAATCTGGTTTACTCGTGGCCATTGTATTTCACCAGATCGAGGAGGAAAATACAATGCTGTTTCCCTCGACACCGCATATTCGCCATGGGCTTCCAATTTTCGGGATTGAAAATTAAATGCCATTTTAGGAAAAGAATACCCAATTCTAAAGACCGTTTTGTATGGTCGATAAAAACACCTCGTACAGTTTTTTGAAACCTGGTTCCATTGAAGGACTCTGGGTGTCTGGGGAACTTTGTTGGCGGCTCTGTTGCTACCAAAGTGTGCGTGTGTCCCCCTGCGCGGCCGCGCTCGCCATGCTCTATCACGCTCCCTTCGGGGCTCCCTTCCCCTTGTAGGAGAATGAACATGACTTTGGTGTCAATCCTGTCATATTCAAGTTCAGCCAGTCCCGGCTTCTCCTTTGCATCCCCTGTTCCGGGGCTTGGGGGAGGCTGGCCCCCTGGATGTGCGGGCCACAGAGCTCGCCTCGGTGAGGCTACTGGTTTTGTGTGTGGCCGGCTGCTGTGGGGTGTGTTCTGGAGGCGGCCCCCCCCCCAAACCTGTGCCCGCACCCAGCTCCAGCGTGGCCCGCCCTCCGCACAGCAAGAACCGTAGTACATCAAAATGTTTTTTATTTGAGACACAAAAATGCAAAATTGCTGAGATATCAAACGTTTCCGACCGGCTACAATACTGCCACTATGTACAAAAGATCTGATGAGAAATGTGCACACATATAAAAATACAGTATGCGCTATGTACAGTACATGTGCAAATGTATGGCATCCAAACATGATACGGAATTGATTTCAGGGGTGCAAACAGCAAATACAAAGGCATCATGGTTTTCTTTTAAAAAACAACATAAAGGCAATACATGAATGGACCCCCCGATTGCCGCAATTTTTTTGTTCATTAAGCTAGTGCTTTAGTAAGCGGGGCTCTGTAGGTTGGTATATTTCTCCTCGTTTTCACAAAGTGAGATGCTAAGACATAATGTGACCATGAAAATAAGAGGAGAAACACCTAGCACGCTGTGCTTTGACTGCAAGCAAGAAAAAAGGAAACTAATCTGCATTTAGGAAGAAACTGTATTACTACTAAGTATGTGTTATTCTTAAACCAACAAAACAAATCTATACTATTTTACATGAAAACAGTAGAGAAATATCTACATCTTTGTGAAAATTATAACCTTAAATGGATAATACCTTTTTGGGACTGACTGCTGAGATCTCCTTAGTCTCAAATTTAAATAAAAAGTGCCTTCTTTTGGCAAATACTTGGCAATGCCTTTGGTTCCTTTAAAGCGAGTTTGCATTACTATTGGTTACTTGAGGTTAAGTACTTTTGGTAGATACTAAACCCTTTCCTCGCCGCTCCCTCCTCCTCCCCGGTCAGCCAGTTTCCTTACAGCACAACATCGAGAGGTAATGGTGCACGGGTCCCGGTGATTCTATGAACTTGGTTAAAGCTTTGTCTCAGTGGTTGGCACAAAGCTCTGTTGAACACGACGAGCCGTGTGGATCATCGCCAAGGACCAATACTGAGTCCAGACAGCACCTTTGGTCTGAGATGGCCATCCTGTTGTCAGGGAGCGGTGACACGGCCGGCCGCGACCCGCAGAGCGATGTGTTGGTGCAGGGGAGGCGCTCGTGTGAGCACGTGCCGCGCGGGGCCGCCCTGGCCTCGCTCCTGAGACCGCAGGGGGAGAGGCTCTGCGGGGCCGCTGGCGCTGCCCGGATTCGGCAAGGAAGAGGGAGCGGGGGCACGCGGGCCTCCCTGTGGTCCTGCAGACAGAGTCGCTTCACCGAGAGAACCGGTGGCCCGGGCAGGTGCGCGGGAGCGGGGCTGGAGACAGGGCGAAGAACGGCCGCGTCTTGTCACTTTCCAGTTGCTACCGCAGCGCTTGGCGGGTGAGCTGGGATGCGGGAGGAGGCTCTGCAAACACAGACCTGCCCTGCTCAGCCCCGCTCCCCGACGGAGCGGCCCTTCCAGTTAACGCGCTTGGACCCCCTGGGCTCATCCCGTGGCCTCAAGGGCAGCGGACGGTGCGGTGTTCTGCTCTGGTGCCGGGGGCGGGGACACGCACGTGTGCGGAGGGGGTGGCACAACAGGGAGGGTTGTGCGTGAGCCTGGGGAAACGGGCTGCCCCTCTCTCAAGTGGCTGCCGGCAGGAGCCTGACAGGGTCTGGGGGCTGAGCCGGCCAGAGGGCCTTCGCCCTGCACTTCTCTCAGGGCCTGCCTGTTTGTGGACAGGAGAGGGACTGTCCCATCACTAGTGGGGACAGTTGCTGGGCCAGCTCCGCGGCTGGTCTCAGCCTGGGAATTATGAACGGGCGCTGAAGAAAGTGAGGTGGCCTGGAATGATCGGGGGCGGCGCGGGCAGAGGAAGCCTGAGTCCACTCTGGTGAGCAGAGCGGGGACAGGCCGCCGCCGGCGCATCACTCGGGGCTGCTGACCGCACCGTTCCGGGGCGCTAGCGGGTGACCATGACTTTGCTGTCAATGGGCAGCAGCCCGGGGCCGCCGCAGACTGCCTTCTGAAATCGCACTCCCGGAAGTGTCGGTTACACGGATCCCAGAACCGGCGGTTTTTAAAAAGGAAACTTAAATAAGATCTCTCTAGTATTATAAAAATAGTCCTATAAAACAGAGTATCTGCGCAAGAAATCCCACGGGTTGAGAATATATCTAAGTACAAGTGTGTGGCAGGTACTGTACAGTAGATTGCACAATTCTGGAAGAACGCGAGCACGGGAACCCCCAGCAACGCGCCCGCAGGGGCTCCCTGGACGCGCTGCTGAAATGCACACGGTGGCCCCCGGCCCCTAGACTCGCAAAGCCCGGGGAAGCTCTGGGGCGACCTGCCCTTCCTCCCGGCCCCGAGGACAGGAGCTGGAACCTGCATACCCTGGAGAGGCAAGCTCGCTGTGACGGTGTTTCCGGAATACTCGGGAGGTCAGACTGGATGGGAGAGCGCGTGTGTCCGGGAGCTGGCTGTTCCTTGGCAAAGGGATGCTGTGCCAGACGACAGGCCCCTCCCCCACGTCTACAGCACACAGTCCTTACCTGCGTGCAGCGAGTCAGGTCAGAGGGGCCTTGAGGACAGCACGGTCTTTGGTCACGTCACCTGCTGCGCACGTCTGCGTCCTCGCGCCCACCTCGAGCGGCCGCCGCCCATGCCAGGATGGGAGGGCCTGGCCCAACGGTGCGCGTGGGGCGCTGGTGGAGGTCGGGTCGGGAGGCTCCTCGCCTTCCCTGTCAAGGAAGCCCCCTACGTAAGGGTTTGGACGCACGCGTGAAGTCACTCCTAGTCCAAGGCGAGCGGCCGGTGGGCCGGCGTTGTCTGCGCTCGAGTGGCTTTCTGGAGAGCGCCCTTCCTGCCGCATGTTTCGGGCCTTGGTTTGAAAAAGCAACGGGAGAGCTGAGGGCTGGGAAAGCATCTCAGGCAGCACTCAGGATGGTAGAAAAAGCAAGGGAGAGTCCACGGCGCTGGCTGGTCACTTGCCTCCCACAGTCCCACTGGTATCTGGGGTTCACCTGAGAAGCCACTGAAATCTGCGTGAAGATGATGCCCAGAGTCCACGTGTGGACCAGGTTAAGCCCCGGACGAAACCCCCGGCCAGGACCACCCCCAGACAAGTAGGTGCCTGAGTAGGCAGCCCGTCCCCAGACGCAGGCCCTTCTGGAAGGGACACACTGGGGCCGCGCCTCCCCCGGGGTGACGCTCTCTCGGGCTCGCTCTGCTGAACCAGGCTACTGGACTCCAGGCGCTGGGCTCCCAGTTTCTGAACATTGAAACTGCTCCCTCAGACCACCCTGAGCATAACCGCTTCTGTCCTGAACGCTTCAGAAGTCTCTCAAGTTGGGAAGTGCCAGTTAACGGAGGGCTCCAGTGTTCTGGCCGAATCCTAGAAAAGCAAACTTGCCTCCCGTGGAGGATCTACAAACCGAAATCACATCGGCGCTCAGGCAAAGCGCAGACCCAGCCGTGATGCCCGGATTCTTTCCCAGCAGTGGGTCAGGTTGGCTCGGGCATGTCACCGTGGGGACATCACCATCGAAGGACGCAGAGAAAGCAACCTGGCCCTTGGGTTTACAGAACGTGAGGTGCAGAGCATGAGAAGATTATTTAACAAACACCTTCACACTTTTTGGGGGAGATTTCAGGTGGGTTTTTTTTTTTTTTTTTTTCCAGGAAAGTTATTTACATTTTGTCCTAATATTAAATGACTAGCTTGAGATAATTCTGGAAGTCCTTTGATAGTTGGCATTTTAGAAAATCCTTAAGAAACTACTCAGCAGATGGGTGATAACTTCTTTTCTATATAAAACAATGACTAGTAAAACCTCCAGTTTTTCCCTCTTCGGCTTGATAACCTAGTGAGAGCTCGGGTATGACATCCAGTTACGAGCCTGCAGAACGACCGTCGGGGAGAACGGCGAGCAGAGGCGGCCAGAGCTGGGGCCCCGCGGCCAGCCTGCCGAGATTCTGCCCCGGGAACCCCCGCGGGGACATTCGGGGCTCCTGGCACACTTCTCCTCAGCCCTCTCTTTGCAACTCAACAGCTCAGAAGGGTATTTTACACTGAAGCCTTCCTTGGTTCCGTGAGATGGGTCTGGTTACCTGAAATCAGTCAGCGTTTCTTTAAATACGGAAATGCACGTGGCTCAGGGACTCTAGAGACAGTCGAGTCGTTAAAACAAGAAGGAGCACTGGCTGCCACTTCCTGACCCCGATGCGGGCTGTGCAAACCACCATGTCAGGGTGTACGTACACATGTCTCATATACACACTAAAACCCACCCAGTGAGCCCCGGGGGCCGCTCACAGAATTTCCAGCGTTATCCGTACGCGTGGACTTTGTACAGTGGATGGTTTAGGACAGCGTTTTGGAGACGCCGCCTGGCGACGGGGGAAGCTCTCCCACTTAAGCTGAAACCTGGGAAGCCACGGTAAGATTCGGCACATCACAAAACTACGACACGGATAAACGATGCTGGTTTGCGAACGGAAGCAGAAGTCCGCAGCGGCCACTGGGAACGGGCGGGCGCCCTCCCCGGCCTCTGCCGCCCGCAGCCCGGCTCGGGTCCCGGCTGGGACGGGCCGCGGGCAGGGGCCGCTGTCCTCTCGCTGGAGGGGAGCTTGTCTGCCTTGAGTGTCGGGTCTGAAGGTGACCGCAGAGGCGGAAATGTAGTTCATGGATGGCCAGAGAATCCTTGTGTCGCTCTCCCGCACACGTCCCTCTCCTGGATGTCTTTATTCGTTCTCTGCCGGAGTCTGGAGAAACGGGTGGGTCTTCTGTAACCAGAGATTTTTCAGAAGGCCCCGTGCTGCGTTAAGTCGGAGAAATTCACCGCTGGGCGCCGTGAAATGTTTTCGTGCTCGGTTTCCAGGCTGGGACCATCTATCCGTTCTTCCCGTGACAACATGTTGAAATTGCAAGAGCGCAACTCGGAATCTGTCTCTAAAAACTGACCTTGGAGAATGATCTTCATCTTCTGAAACGACATAGGCTCGAACGAGAAATCCGCGATGTTAGTCCCACGGCAACGGCAGGTCCTGTGGATCCAGGAAGTCAGCGGAGAACATGCCGGGGGTGGTCGTGCCGAGGGGAGTGAGTCCTGACGAGTTAGGCATGGTGATGTCCAGCCACTCCATGTTGTCCAGGTTCGAGTCCGAAAGGTCCAGTGACAGACAGGGGGTACTGGCGGCGAACTGGGCCTCGGAAGTCTCCATGGGGGAGTGTGAGTGGTCCAGCACACCCGAGTGACTCAGCAGGTCATTCTGGAGGTCCTCGATCAGAGAGAAGGGCTCTCTGTCCTCACTGCTGCGCGGCAGTGGAGCGGTTTCGCCGGCGGCAGGCAGAGTTCCATCTAAGAAAGCTTCCAGCTGGTTCTCTAGGCTGGCGGACAGACTGCTCATGGGTTCTAAGGAGATGGGTGGCGCCATCTGGACTTGGGGCGGTGGCCGGGACACCACCGTGTTGACCGGCATGGTGGTGATGCTGGCCGTCACTGGTCTCATTTTGGAGATAGGCGACGGCTCCTCTTTGACAGGGAGGGAGATCTCTGTGCAAAACAATTGAAGGGATCAGTAAGCAACGATTCATGACTCTTTACACCTTTCTCTCAAGTACCAGGAGAGCTGTTTTACCGCCGGGCGGGGACGCAGACACCGTCCACCGCGGGGGCAGGGGACGGCAGCGCTACTCGGCAGCGCTGGTCCTCGGCGACCGAGCAGAGGTTGGCTCCCTTGAGTTAAACGGACATTGAAATTTATGACATTCTGATATGCTTTCTCTCCTTTTGAGTAAGCGTGATAAGCGTCACACGCTTATCCTAGTGTCCACTAGGCAGGAGTCGATGGTTTTATTATTTGATCATTTGACCTCTGGGTCCTTGTTCTCCTGTTACTTCAGGCTTCAGACAGGGAACCGTGGATCTGCCACCACTGTGGTCGCCACCCTTAAAGTCAAAGTGGGTGTCCCGTCTGTGCGGACGTGAAGTGCATTCTGGAGACCACGGCAGATCTAATTACGGGCTTTTTTCTGTTATCCTTACAGCCGAGCCGTAGGCCCCGTTCAGCCACTGCGTTCTGCAGGAACTTCTACGGCTACAACGCTGTCTTGTTTTCCTCCCAAATTAAAGCGGACACACAGCTCCTGTAACCTTCTTGACCTTATTTTTCTGACCTTTTGGCTTGTTTTCTGAGTTTACCTGAAATCATGGCGCTCTGGCAGCTGTCTTAGTGAGCACTAGTGATGCGCTCTCATGGGATCAGGTGGAAAGGGAATGGCCACCATCTGCCCTGGATACCAGCTTTCATTTAGATACATGTATTTGAATAAAGTTTCTTTTTTACTTTCTGATGGGTATCTGGTTTCATTTCTGTGCAAATACGGGGGGGAGAAGTGCATTTGCTAAGAGCTGTGGGAACCCAGTGACTGGCACGCAGAAGGCCGTGAGGGAGCTTACGTGCCGACTCCTCCGTGTGAGTCGTCGACCGCGTGGACTCGCGGGCTGCCTCCCTGCGCGTGCCCCGCGTGCACCTGCTGTGTGCCGCTTCCTGCGGTTTCTAGAACCGTTCTCAAAGCCGACGGTGCTAGGTGACCTGCCTTAGAATCAGTTCTTTACATTTCTGTTCTCCTTATCACTGACGTTCGTTCACAATAAGATAACGTCCTCACTGGACACTTTGCCATTAAAAAAAAAAGTCCTTGTAGAAAATACCTCATTTGAAGACGTCATGACATTTTAATTTCTAAGTTTGGACTGTAAAAATTACTCCTTTTAATCGTTTAGAAAGTCTTTGGCAAAATGCATTAAAAAATGCATTAAAAAAACCCTTAAGATCAGACCATGAAATGGCCATTTCTTTTATTTCTAGAGCATAAATATAAGTTACTTTGTGAGGCCAATGTAGTTCTTAGAAAAAAAAAATCTGCTCATGTAGAGCTACAGTTAAACATCAAGGATTTGTGTCTTCAAAACCAAACAGTACCCGCTATGAACAGAGAAATTCTGACCACTGTTCAGAAAGCAGAATAAAACTGCTTTCATTCAAGGTGATATAAGAATCCTTTATTCCAAGACAGTGTTTTCAATTATAAAACACTGATTTTTATACTTAGTTTGAAAGATACCTTTGCCGAGATAGAGGTAGCCTTGACTTTGTGAGTGTGTGTCTGTGTGCTTAATACCTCTATCCCTAAGATGATATGTTATTAAGTCCAAGATTTTCGGGGCACCTGGGTGGCTCAGTGGGTTAAAGCCGCTGCCTTTGGCTCAGGTCATGATCCCAGGGTCGTGGGATCGAGCCCCACATCGGGCTCTCTGCTCTGCGGACAGCCTGCTTCCTCCTCTCTCTCTGCCTCTCTGCCTACTTGTGATTTCTATCAAATAAATAAATAAAATCTTAAAAAAAAATAAATGTTAAGTCCAAGGTTTTCAATTCTATGTAGAAGGTGCTTTAAAATTGCCTTTAAATTTTCACCAAGATACTAAGGGCCTGCGCGATGTGACGCGGTCCTGACGTTAGTGTGCACAGCGGAGTGCTGTCGTCCCCTCCAGTCATCTACGTATGGGACAGGTTTTGAAGTTTTTCAACGTGGAATTTAAATGGGGCTCTACATGGCTGTTTTGAGACAGTCTGTTTGCAGCAGGCATAGATCTATGGATAAAATCTAACTCGATGTTATTGTTGTAAGCTGAAAGAGTAACTTTTCCTCCATTTATAAGTTGTTTTAATGTCCTAATTGAAAACAGTAAACTTGGTTGGAATTAGAATACATTTCTCATTACTCCAAGATAGGCCGTGAGCTCTACAGGAAAACGTCCAGAAACTTGTTTATAAAAGGCTACTCAGGGGCGCCTGGGTGGCTCAGTGGGTTAAAGCCTCTGCCTTCGGCTCAGGTCACGATCCCAGGGTCCTGGGATCGAGCCCCACATTGGGCTCTCTGCTTGGCAGGGAGCCTGCCTCTCCCTCTCTCTGTGCCTGCCTCTCTGCCTACTTGTGATCTCTGTCAAATAAATAAATAAAATCTTAAAAAAAAAAGTTACTCGGATGCTTTCTGATGTGATTTGTGACCTACCTCCACTCTTGATGAGGATATCAAAGAGGTCGTCCATCTGCTGACTGTGTGCGTTGGAAATCTACAACAAAGGAGAAGAGAAATCAGCCTTCTTTCCTACAGACATGGAAGCACTCTCCAGTCGGGAGCGCTAAGCGACCTTACAAATCTATCACTTGATAATTTCAAGAACACTGAGGTCAGCGGAGACAGGAAGCCATTTACCCAGTGTGTCACAGCTGATGAGCGGCTGATACCTAGATCAGCCGACCTATACACCTCCCTTAGTTTTTACCACTGCATTCGGAGAGGCCGCTACTACTTGCTTCTAAAAATACTCGATTGATTTCCATTTATGTAAAAATAGAAGGTAGGTGTAAACTGCACTTGCAGAGGGCACAGTCTAAGTTTTGACATCTGTGTACTCCCATAATGCTGTCAACACAGTCGAAATAGCCAACATACCCGTGCCCTGCAAGTTTCCTCAGTGGCCTTTTGTAATGGTCCCCTCTTCCCCATGCAACCCAGTGACTGCTTTTTCTGCTTATAGATGAATTTAGTTCATTTTCTGCAGTTTTACAGCAATGAATCCACACAGTGTGTTTTTGGTAGTGGATGAGGCTTCTTTTCATTGAACATAATAATTCTGACATTTCTCCATGCTGGAGAGGATGCCTTAGGAATATTTTTATTGCCTAGGAGGTTTGTTTTGGTTGTTTCCATTTTTTGGCTGTCATAAATTAAGCTGCTGTGGCATTTGTGTACAAATCTCTGCGCTGGGTAAACACCGAGGAAGGGCATGCTGGAATCCTAGGGGAGTTATGGGGTTAACTTTTTAAGAAATGGCTGCTTGGCAAAATATTTTTCCATTTCCACCAGCAGTATCTGGTATTTCTGGTCGTTTCACATCCTTGTCAACACTTGGTATGGTCAGTCGTTTCAATTTTAGGCATCTAATAGGTGTGCAGTGGTATCGCATTGTGGTTTCAATGTGCATTTTCCCGATGACTTGTAACGTTGAGTATCTGGTCATGTGCTTGTTGGCCGCCCGTCTATCTTTTTTTGGTGAAATGGCTGCTCTAATCGCTTGCCTCTTCCAGACTTTTTAGGTTTACTGTCCGCATAGTGTATCTTTTTCTGATTATTTACTTTCAACCTGTGTCTTTGTATTTCAAGTATGTCTCTTCAAACCAGGAAATGGACTCTTAGCTATAGAGAACAGACGAATGGGTACGAGAAGAGGGGTGGGTGGTGGGAGGGCTGGGGGGGGGTTAGGGGGCTCACTTGTGATGAGCAGAGTAATGTATGGAGGTGCTGAATCCTTCCGTTGTGCACCTGAAACTAGTATTACATTGCATGTTAAGTGGAATTTAAATAAAAACGTAAAAAAATTTTATCAACTAGGGGCACCTGGGTGGCTTAGTCAGTTAAGTGCCTGCATTAGGCTCAGGTCATGAGCTCAGGGTCCTGGGATCCAGCCCCGCATCAGGCTCCCTGCTCAGTGGTGAGTTTGCTTCTCCCTCTCCCTCTGTGATGGCTTCCGCCCTCTCTCCAATAAATAAATAAAATCGTTAAAAATTTATATCAATGAGAAAAAAAAGGATGCCCCTTACAGGTGCCTGTATGTGTTCCCTATTGTATTACACATTACTCTAAGCAGTTTAGTGGCTTAAAATGCTGAAGTTATTATCTCACAGTTTCTGGGGGTCAGGAATTTAGCAAGAGTTTAGATGAGTAGTTCTGGCTTGGGGTCTTCCACGGGTCAAGATGTTGACCCGGCTCCAGCCGTCTTCAGGGGAGAATGTTCTCACGAAGACGGCTCACTCCTGGTAACTGACGGGAGGCCTGCGTTCCCCTTCACCTGGGCCTGTCCGGAGCGCCGCAGGACTGGCCGCGGGACAGGACGGTGGCCTTGCTCCAGAGCCAGCATCCAAGAGAGCGCGAGGCAGGAGGGGCTTGCCTTTTCCGAACTAGCATCAGTTGTCCAACACCACTCCCGCCAGTTCGGTCGTAAGCGAGCCGCTCAGTCCAGGCCCAGGGAGGGGTGGCAAAGAAATACCAGATGGCTTAACATAGAATTAGTTGGGTCTGTTTTCAGTCGTTCTGATCATTTCTGCATTTTAATTGTGCTGTTTACCCCACATGGGCAGTCAGCAATAGCATTCAGTTTGGGTTTGCCATTTTGCTGTCATTTGCCCTGTTGTTGTCCCTCCTAAGGTTCTTGTTCTTCAAAAAAAAAAATTAAAAAAAAATTTTTTTTTAAAAAATAACATTCATTGTGATTTTATTTTGGGAATTCTAACTTAATCTTTCTCTTTTATGAAAGCTGTACTTCAGTTGTTGCTGTAGGCGTACGATAGACACCCGTGGTTGTTCACGGATTATTTCATGTTGTACTGGTGTACATAAAGTATGAAACCCCTGAAAACGTAAAGACCCACTTCCTCCGAAATTTCATTAGGTATTTTATTTTTTACAGTTAGGTTTTCTGGTGATGAATTCTTATTTTTTCTTTACCTGAAAATATCTTTAGTTCATTTTCTTTTTTTAAAAGATTCTATTTATTTATCTGACAGACAGAGACCACAAGTAGCAGAGAGGCAGGCAGAGAGAGAGGAGGAAGCAGGCTTCTCCGCGGAGCAGAGAACCCGATGCGGGGCTCAATCCCAGGACCCTGGGATCATGACCCGAGCTGAAGGAACAGGCTTTAACCCACTGAGCCACCCAGGCGCCCCTAGCTCATTTTCATTCTTAAAGGACATTTTTACTTGCTAGAGAATATGCTCGTTCCAGAGTCTGTTCCTTCCCCTCTAAAGAGTTTCTAAAGACCTTGTTCCACTGTTTCCTGACTTTGGTAGTTTCTGATGAAAAGTCAATCAATCATAAATTGTTGCTATCCTGTGTGCACTGTTTCTTTTTTTTTTTTCATGCTGTCAAGATCTGCTCTTGAATTCTGGTGTCCGGTAATTTGACTAGGTAGAACTAGGCCTTCTGTTCGTCCTGGTTGGTGTTCACTGAGAATCTCAAAGTTATAAACTAGTCTTCATCACACTGGTGAAAAACCTGACCTTTATTACAGTATTTCATCTGCCTCATTCTCTTCTCAGAGTCCTGTCAGACCCATCTTAGACTGTCCTGACATTAAATAAGTTTTGTTATTTAGACTGGATAAATTCTATTGGTTTATCTTCAAGTTCACTGACTAAATTTTACCTTTTACCTACCTTTTTCACTGTCAACTCCATTCTGTGAAGACCACAATTTTTTTCATTTTAGAGATTTTTTTGGTTTTATTATTTCCATTTCATTAAAAAATCATCTCTATATTTGCTATTTTTCATTCATTATGAATATATTTTCCTTTATCTCACTGATTGTTATAATAGTGTTTTAAAATCCTAATCTGCAACTTCTAACATCTGGGTTAGCTGGAGTTGGTCTTAGTTGACTGCCTTTTGCCCTCAAGATAGGGCTGCATATTCTTATTTGCACACTGCATGTTGAATGCCTGTTATGGGTATCAAATTGTGAAGCCTCTGTATTCTTTTTCTCAGGTGAGTGGCTTTTAAAAAAAAAAAAATTATTTATTTGACAGAGACACGGAGCCCGATTCAGAATCGACCCTAGGACCCCGGACCATAACCTGAGCAGAAGGCAGACGCTTAAGGCCTGAGCCACCCAGGCGCCCTGAGTGGCTTCTTTTGTTTCAGCGGGCACTTAATGAGCTTTCAGAATGATTTTTGGGCAGAAGTTCCTATCTGTGGCTCAGCTTCCAGAACAACTCAGTGCCCGTGCAGCTGAGGGGTCTACTGGAGGCGTGGGCAGACAATTTGGGGATCTCCCCTGTAGTTCTTTCCCTTTTAGGTTGCTCTCCACTCAGCTCTCGGACTTCCTGGGGCATAAAGGCTATGGTTTTTCTACCAGTAACCTCACCACTTAGCTCGACGCCAGAGTAAAAGCAGCAGAAGAGGGAAGTGATGCTCTCTCACCCTTCCTCTGCGTGAGGACTCCTCACCAGACTGTGACTGCATCTAATCCTTCTCCAGGGCCTTCGTGTTACTGCTTTTTGTCTTAGGACCAGGCTGTACAGCTGTTATCCCTGGTAGGTTCCTTCACCAACAGTGGAACTGGAAGTCTGAGTAAACCTATTTTGAAAACCTCCAGATGCCTGGAATTTGATACTTGGCGGTATATAAAGGCGACCAGACCCGGATGGAGAGCGGGGCTCCCTCCACCCATAAACATGAACCAGAGACCGAGGAATGGCAGGGGTTAAAGTGACGTCATCGTGCTCTGGTGTTGCTCCGTGTTATCGAGGGAGTAGTATGTATTAGCCTAGACGTGAGAACCAGGTTAGGAAGGATGAGTGCTACCTTTTGTTTCTCTTAAAAATGCCAGTTTAAGGGGCACCTGGGTGGCTTAGTCGTAAAGTGTCTGCCTTCAGCTCAGGTCTCGATCCCGGGGTCCTGGGATTGAGTCCTGCATCAGGCTCCCTGCTCCACGGGGAGTCCACTTCTCCCTCTCTCTCAAATAAATAAAGTGACTTGCAAAGATAAAGATTTTAACTCTGTTCCCCTGTGAGGAGAACAGACGTCACTTCCTAAGGCACCAAGGGGGAGGACGGTCTAGTCCAGCACCACTGATTCCCATCCTTTGTGTAAATGTTTACAACTACTTCTGAAATCTGATTTTTCCCTAACAGAGACGGGCCCCTGCCGAGGACAAGAAACCTTTTGTGACGGCCCCAGTTCTGGTCCCTTGGCCCAAACCACAAGGCAAGCGTCGGCGCCCTCAGGGAGGCAGCCCCCCCCGCCCCGAGCACCCCTGCACGCCCTGGGCGAGGGCACCAGACTGGATACGCGCCGCAGCTGCTCCTCGAGGCCAGCAGGTAGGTCAGCGTGACACTCCCTGGTTGAGGGGCCTGGCCTTGCTGGTGCTTGCTGCAGAAAGTATCGACAGCTCTTGGTGGCACACAAGCCATCGGGCCACATCGAGTCACCCCACAGAACGTGGGAGCCACGGGCACCAGCACGGCTGGGCTGACGGCCCCATTTGCTGTGAGCACTGCACAGTCTTCCTGTGACGGCTCGAGCTCCTCCTCTGCTTCCAGTGCCCCCAGAGTGCCGGGACGCTCACCTGCGGCAGCGTCAATGAGGCAGGGGTTCCTTCCTGAAAGTACTGGTGCTTCAGTTTAGATGGGCAGGGAGACCGGGAGAGAGGTTCAGGGTGAGGTGGGACAAGGTTACTGCTGCTGGGTACCTGCCATAGGCCAGCTGCCTGGACCGACAGGAGCTCTATTCCCATCTGTGAATAGGGAGCCCCAAGGCGGGCTCGGGGGACAGGCAGGCACCTTGCGCACATGGCTGCCGGCTGTGTGAGGTCAGGAGGACCTCAGGCCTGTCTGCTTCAAAGGGCCTTTCTTCAACCTACTAGCAAAGCTGCCTGCTGGAGCAGAGAGGGCTGCGGATGAGAGAGAGGTGAGGCCGGGCGAGGCGGGGGCCGGGTAGTCTTGACGTCCAGCCAGGGCCAAGGTCGTTTCATGCCGTCCTGACAAATGGAGGCCTTAGAACAGAGGCTCCTGCAGGGGACTTCTGGGAAGATGGTGAGTTTGTCCCACGGAAACCCCTAGGTAACAGCCACATCAGTACAGCCAAGAAGACGGACACAACAGACTTCCCACCATTGACGGCAGAGGGGAGGATACAGGGAAGAGAGCAGGGAGGCAGGGATGGTGAGACCAGCCACAGATGAGAGGGATACCACGAGCATGAGAAGGGAGAGGACCCCTCCATCGGGCACTCCAGCCCGGGCGAGCTGAACTGGGAAGCTTTGGAAGCCAGTGGGCCTAGCTCAGAGGGAGCCGGATGGCAATAGGAAATGGAGCCCCCACCTTAAAGACCCTGCCAGACAGCCCCCCTGAGATACAGCCTAGAAGCAGCAGTTTGAAAAGCACCTGGGGTGTAAGGGAAGACTGACTTCCTGATCTCAGAACCTGTGCCAGGGAGGTGGTGATCTTTGGGAGACTTCAGCAAGGGTAAAAGAGCGGGGGGTGGGGCGGTGCCTTTCCTCCTTGGCCGAGCCCTCGCAGGAACCAGGGCAAACACCCCACCCACCTTGTGAACACCACACCCTGCTCCGCACTCTCCTGGGCACACACGCCCTCCCATCTGCCCTGGGCAGAAGGGACGATCATGAATTCTACCGCAGCCCCGGCAGCAGGCAGGGGGCAGGCCTCTGATCGGAGAGCTGGCCCACCAAGAAAAGGCTCTTGGAGGCAAGGTGGGGAGAGTGCCCTGCGGGTTGGTCCAACCACAGCCCTGGCAAGTGGGCTGAGGGCAGGGATCTGGTTTCCTCCAACTACAAGCCCAAGGCTGCCCCGGTCTCGTCTCTTAACAGCCCAGAGACCAAGCCCTGCCACAACAGGCAAAGTGGGCCGCTGTAGCCGCCTGGACTGCAGGCCAACACAGCTCAGCCACCGCAGCAGGGTGCACGCAACATACGTCAGAGCCCCCCCGCGGCAGCCACTGCTGGGGAGCAGGCACGTGGTCCTCCAGGGCACTACGGGACCTCCCCTTCCCGAGGCCACTGCTCTCAAGAGCAGGAGACGTAGCTGACTTTCCTAGTACACAGAAACAGCCCGAGATGGAGACAAAGTGAGACGGAGGAATGCATCCCCAAATATAAGAAAGAACCAAAGACGATGAACTCAATAATGAAATTAAAAAGCTATAAGAGGGGGACGCCGGGGTGGCTCAGTTGGTTAAGCAGCTGCCTTCGGCTCAGGTCATGATCCCAGTGTCCTGGGATCGAGTCCCACATCGGGCTCCTTGCTCGGCAGGGGGCCTGCTTCTCCCTCTGCCTCTGCCTGCCATTCTGTCTGCCTGTGCTCGTTCGCTCTCTCTCCCTCTGACAAATAAAATCTTTGAAAAAAAAAAAAGCTATAAGAGGGAATCTATCATAGATCAGAGGAAGCAGAAGAATGGATCAGTCAGTGGGAAGACAGTAATGGAGAGCAACCAAGCTGAACAACAAAAGAAGAAGAAATGAGAACAGGGTAAGGGAACTCAGCAACACGTTATGAGGATTCCAGAAGCAGAGGAGAGGGGGGCACACAATTTATCTGAAGAAATAAGAGCTAAAAACTTCCTTAATCTGGGGAAGGAAACAGGCAGGTGCAGAAAGAACCAAGAGAAAACAGCTGTATACCAAAGAAATTCCATGGGACTAGCCCCTCATTTTTCGGCCTAAACTTGGAGGGCAGAAGGGAGTGGTATGATATATTCCAAGTGCTAAAAGGAAAAAAACTTCCAAAAATACTCTACCCCCCAAAGATATCATTCAGAGAATGAGAAGGAGAGAAAAAGAGTTTCCCAAACAAAACATAAAGGACTTCATCACCACTAAACCAGCTCCACAAGAAAACATTAAGGGGATTTCTTTGGAAATGAGGAAATGAGGAGGAAGAAAATTAGGAAAGGAAAAAATTTCACAGGTAAATACACACATAATGAAAGTAGATTAGTCATATAAAACCCAATATGGGGGCGCCTGGGTGGCTCAGTGGGTTAAAGCCTCTGCCTTCAGCTCGGGTCATGATCCTAAGTCCTGGGATCGAGCCCCGCATCCGGCTCTCTGCTCAGCCAGAAGCCTGCTTCTTCCTCTCTCTCTGCCTGCCTGCTTGTGATCTTTGTCTGTCAAATAAATAAAATAAAAATCTTAAAAAAAAAACCCCAGTATGAAGGTTAAAGTACAAAAGCAGTAAAATCAATTAAACCTATAACAATCAGGGGAATGGCAAAAAAAAAAGAAATGTAAAGAGTATGACATCATATACATAAAATGTGCAAGGGGAAGGAGTAAAAATTTAGTGCTTTTAGAATGGATACATATTTAAATGACCATCAATATATATTTGCTATATGCACAGGATGTTATCTCTCAGTCTAATGGCAATCAAAAATCAAAAATCGGTAATAGATATGCAAAAAAGAAAGAAAAAGGAATCCAAGCAGATCACTCAAGAAAGACATAAAACCACAAGGGAAGAGAGTAAGACAGGAAAGGAGCAGAGAAATAAGATCCAACCATAAAACAAGTAACAAAATGGTAATAAGTACATGCCCATTAATAATTAGTTTGAATGTAAATGGTCTAAATGTTCCAATCAAAAGACAGGGTGACCAAATGGACAAAAAAAGCAACATCCATCTATATGGGGATGACAGGAGCCTCCCTTCACACCTAAAGAAAGACAGACTCAGATTGCAACTGAAGGGATGGAAAACATTTATCATCTAAATGGGAGTAAAAAGGAATCTGGCAGAGCAATTCTTACTCTATTGGACAAAACAGACATTAAGACAAAGGACACCACATAATGATAAAGCCAACAATCGAATAAGAGGATCTAACAACTGTAAACAGTTATGCACCCAACATGGGAGCACCTAAACCCAAAGGAACAGACGTAAGGGAAGAAACTGACAATAGTACGTAATAGTCGGGGACCTCAACACCCCACTTACATCAATGGATAGATCATCCAGACAAAAACGAGGAAACAGTGGCTTTAAATGACACATTGGACTAGATGAACCTAACATACATTCAAACCATTTCATTCAAAAACAGCAAAATACACATTCTTGGGGTGCCTGGGTGGCTCAGTGGGTTAAGCCTCTGCCTTTGGCTCAGGTCATGATCTCAGGGTCCTGGGATGGAGCCCTGCATCAGACTCTGCTCAGTGGGAAGCCTGCTTCCCTCTCTCTCTGCCTACTTGTGATCTGTCAAATAAATAAATAAAATCTTTAAAAAGAATACACATTCTTTTCAAGTACATATGGAGCATTCTTCAGAATAGATCATAGACAAAACAAGTCTCAATAAATTTAAAAAAGACTGAAATCCTATCATGTGTCTTTTCCAACCACAATGACATGAAACTAAAAATTAATTACGAGAAAAAAGTCTGGAAAGAACACGGTATGTGGAGGCTAAATAACGCACCACTAAACAGTGAATGGGTTTAGCCAGTAAATCAAAGAGGAAACAAACCAGAGACAAATGAGAATGAAAACATAATGGTCCAAAATCTTTGGGATGGAGCAAAACTCTTCTGAGAGAAGATGACAGCGACAGAGGCCTACCTCAAGAGGCAGGAAGAATCTCAAGCAACTTAGTCTTAAACCTAAAAGAGCTTGAAAAAGAACAAAGCCCAAAGCCAGTAGAAAGAAGGAAATAATAAAGATTAGAGCAGAAATAAACGAAATAGAGACCAAAAATAGCCACAGTGGAATAGATAGATCAGTGAAACCAGGAACTGTTTCCTTGAAAACACAACAATGATAAACCTTTAGCTAACCTCATCAAAACAGGAGGACTCAAAAAAATAAAGTCAGAAATGAAGGAGAAGCAATAATACCACAGAAATGCAAGAGTATAAGGGAATACTATGAAAATGATGTGCTAAGAGATTAGATAACCTAGAAGAAATGGATGAATTCCTAGAAACATATCACTTTCCCAAAGTGAATTAGAGAAATCACAGAAAATTTGAACAGACTGATTACAAAGTAATAAACTCCCAACAAACAAAAGTCCAGGACCAGATGGCTTCATAGCTGACTTCTACCAAACATTTAAAGAAGAGTTACCCATTATTTTCAAACTAACCCAAAACAGAAGAGGAAGGAAAACTTCTAAATTTATTTTACAAGTCCAGCACTGCCCTGATACCAAAACCAAATAAAGACACTACAAGAAAAAGATGACTATGGGCCAGTATCCCTGATGAACACAGATGCAAAGTCCTCAACAAAATATTAGCAAACCTAATTCAACAGTATATTAAAAAGATCATTCACCATGAACAAGTGGTTTTTATTCCTGGAATGAAAGGGTGGTTTGATCCTTGCAAATCAATCAATGTGATATATTATATCAGTAAGAGAAAGTAAGAACCATACGATCATATCAATTGATGCAGAAAAAGCATTTGCTAAAAGCACAACATCCATTTATGATAAAAACTCTCACCAAAGGTTTAGAGGGAACATACTTCAACATCATAAAGGCCATATATGAAAAACACCACATTCAATGGTGAGAAACAGCTTTTCCTCTGAGATCAGGAACAAGTCAAGGATGTCCACTCTCACCATTTTTATTCAACATAGCCCTGTAAGTCCTAGCCTCAGCAGTCAGACACAGAAAGAACTAAATAATATCCAAACTGGAAAGAAAGAAATAAAACCTCTATTTGCAGATGACATGGTACTATATATAAAAAAACACTGAACTAGAACTGATAATTGAGTAAAGTCACAGGATACAAAGTTAATATATAAAAATCTGTTGCATTTCTATACATTAATAATGAAGTAGCAGGAAGAAACATTAAGAAAACAAGCCCAGGGATGCCTGGGTGGCTCTGGGTTAAGCAGCTGCCTTCCGCTCAGGTCATGAACCCAGCGTCCTAGGATCGAGTCCCACATCGGGCTCCTTGCTCGGCAGGGAGCCTGCTTCTCCCTCTGCCTCTGCCTGCCTCTCTGTCTGCCTGTGCTCGCTCTCTCTCTCTCTAATAAATAAATCTTAAAAAAAAAAAAAAAAAAGAAAACAAGCCCATTTTCAACTGCACCAAACAGAGTTAAGTACCTAGAGATAAACTTAACCATGGAAGTAAAAGACCTGTGGTCTGAAAACTATGAAACACTGATGAGAGAAACTGAAGATGACAAACAAGTGGAAAGACAGTCCGTGTTTATGGATGGGAAGAACCAATACTGTGAAGATGTTCACACTACCCAAAGTGATCCACAGATTTAATTCAGTCTCTATCAAAATACCAACACTGTCCACAGAACTAGAGCAAACAATCCTAAAATTTGTATGGAACCACAGAAGACCCCGAGGAGCCAAAGCAATCTTGAAAAAGAAGAACGAAGTTGGAGGCATCACAATCCCAGTTGTCAAGATACAAAACTGTAGTAATCACAACAGTATTACACTGGCTCTACACATGTAGATCAATAGCACAGAATACAGCTCAGAAATACACCTATTCTTCTATGGCCAATTAATCTATGACAAAGGAAGCAAAAATTTACAATCGAGCAAACAGTCACTTAAACAGTGTTGGGGAAACCGGACAGCTACATGCAGAAGAATGAAAGTGGACGCCTTTCTTACACCATGCACGGAAATAAACTCGAAACGATTAAGGACGTAGATGTGTGAGACCCGAAACCATGAAAGTTCTAGAAGAAAACAGGCAATAACTCCTTGCATATCACTTATAGAAACATTTTTTTAGTATATGTCTCCTCTGGAAAGGGAAACAAAAGCAAAATTAAACTTTACATTACACCCAAGATAAAAAGTTTCTGCCGAGTAAAGGAAACCATCAACAAAACAAAGAGGCAACCTACTGAGTCGGAGAAGATATTTGCAAAAGATATATCTGAATATACATTTGCAAAATATATAAAGAACTTACACAATTCAATACCCAAGAAAACCCAGTTTCTCCAAAGAAGACACACAGGTGGCCAAGAGACACATGAAAAGATGCTCAATATCACTCATCATCAGGGAGATGCAAATCAGAACCACAAGGAGCTATCACCTCCCACCTGTCAGAATGGCTAAAATTAAAAACACAAGAAATAACAAGTGTTGATGAGGATGTGGAGAAAAAGGAACCCTTGTGCACTGTGGGTGGGAAAGCAAACCGGTGATGCCACTGTGGAAAACAGTCTGGGGGTTCCTCAAAAAGTTAAAAATAGGACTACCTTACAATCCAGTAATCTCAGTACGGGGTATTTATGCAAAGAAAGCAAAAACACTAATTTGTAAAGAGATATGCACCCCTGTGGGAAGTGCAGCGTCATTTACAATACCCAAACTATGGAAGCAACCCGTGTCCATCCCTAGACGAATGCACGAAGGAGGTGTGGCACACATACACAACGGAATACTACTCGGCTGTAAAAACAGAAAGGGCTCTTGCCATTTGCAACAACACAGATGGACTCAGAGGGTACAATGCTAAGGTGAAGTCAGTCAGGGAGAGAAAGACAAATACGAAGTGATCTCACTCATACGTGGAATTTAAGAGACAATCAAAAACCAGACTCCTAAATACAGAGAACTGGTGGTTGCCAGAGGGGAGGCGGGTGGGGGGGTGGGTGAAATAAAGGGGTGAACACTGAGAAGTGTACAGAATTACGGGATCACTATACTGTACACGTGCAACTAATCTAACACTGTGTGTTAATTATACTTGAATAAAAAGAGAGAAACCCATCCATATAAAATACATGCCGGGCCATCATCACATCTATCCTTAATGTGGCCCATCCCCCAAAGAGAAGTTAAAGGAAAAACCTCAAGTGTGGGTAAGTAGGAACTGCAGGTTCCACAGCTGCCCAAATTGGGAGTCTTCACAGTGCGTGGCATTTTGATTTAAAGTAGCATTTACAGGAGAAGCATGAGAAATGGCAGAGTGGGAGGAACCTGAGCTCACTTCCCATGGACACATCAAGTGTGTACCTAAATATAATGAGACTCACTCTGAAATGACCTGGAGACTAACAGAACCTCTCTCTCCCACAGCTAAAGATCTAGAGAAGGCCACACAGAGAAGGGAAGGAGGGGCAGGGATGTGGTCAGGAACCAAATCCTTGGCACGGTGATCTAGATCACTTGGGAGCGTGGAAGTCCTCCAGGAGAATTGAGGGGATCAAGCCCCACAGTGGGCACCACTTACCCTGTGGAGCTGCAATGGGCAGATGAGCCCCCCAAACCTCTGGCTTTGAAAATCAGTGGGGCAGGTGGCCAGAAGGCTCTAGAGACCTGAGATTCTGCTCTTAAAGGGCCAGTGCTTTTTATCACTTGGCCTGAGACCCAGAACAGAAGCGGCAGTTTGGAAAGTGTCCGGGTTATATGTGAAGGAGACTTTCTTTTTAGGGCAAGTGCTGGGAGAGCAGGGATCTGGGGAAACTTTGTGTATGAATGTAAATGCTGGAGGGAGCCAGTTCTGACCCCGTCTGTCTGTCTTTATCCTGCTAGCGCTGTTGCCCTGCCCACCAGCACACCCCAGAAGTCTTGGCCCAGTCACGAGAGCAGAGCGCACACAGTCCACACAGAGGACACCCCTGGGGTGACTGGTTCTGGTGAGCAGGGGGGATTGCATTCCTGGACCTCACAGGATGCCTCTACACAAGGCCACTACTTTTAAGACCAGGAGATGTAGCTGGCCTATCTAACACACAGAAACAAATCCAGAGGCAGACAAAATGAGGAGACAGAGGCCTGTGTTCCAAATGGAAGAACAACAAACAAAAGCTCAGAGAAAGGACTACATGACCAGAGAGAAGCAATCTGCCTGATAAAGAATTCAAAGTAGTGGTCATAAAGATGCTCAATGGATCTGAGAGAAGAGTGGGTGAACTTAGAACTTCAAGAAGCAGAAAATATAAAAAAGAACCAACCAAAGCTGAAGAATAAAATAAATGAGCTGAAAAACACACGAGAGAGAATCAATAGCAGATAAAAGGATGCAGAAGAATAGGTGCATGATCTGGAAGACAGGGGTAGTGGAAATCATCCAAACCTAACAGCCAAAAAAAAAGAGAAAGAGAGAGAGAGAGAAAATATGAAGATAGGTTAGTAGGTTGGGAGACTTTTGGGACAAGTGTACTGACATTTCGCATTTTAAGTGTCCCTGGAGGAGAAGAGAGAGACAAAGGACCAGAAAACATATGTGAAGAAATAATAGGTGAAAAGTTCCCTAACCTGAGGAAGGAAGATGCCTGGTCCAGAAGCACAGGGAGCTCCAAACAAGATGAACCCAAGGATGTCCACATAAAAATTAAAATGTCAAAAAATTTAAGAGAGTCTATTTATTAGAAGCAGCAAGAGAAGGGCAACTAGTTGTGTATAATGAAAGTTGAGGCTATAAGCTGAGTTTTCAGCAGGAACTTTGCCAGAAGGGAGAGGCATAATATATTCAAAGTAGTGATAGGGAAAAAAAAAATCTACAACCAAGAATACTCAGCAAGGATATCATTCAGAATGGAGGGAAATATAAAGAGTTTCCCAGGCCACCAGAAATCAGAGGAGTATATCACCACTGAAGTGGCCTCACAAGGAATCTTAAAGGAACTTCTTTAAGTAGAAAAGGCCATAACTCAAAGTAAGAAAATTATGAAAGGAAAAAGTTTAATCCAAGCATGTCATCAAAGAATGTCATCTAATTACAAAAAAAAGCAAAAGAACTATGAAAAGAAATACCCAAAAAAAAAAAAAAACCCAAACCCATAACCAGAAACAGTTTAAAAAATGGCAATAAGTATATACCTATCACTTTAAATATAAACAGCCTAAATGCTCCAATCAAAAGACATAGGGTTACTGAATGGATGAAAAAAGGTAAGACTTACCTATCCGCTGCCTGTAAGAGACTGACTTCAGACCTACAGACACATACAGATGTGAAGGGACAGAAAAAGATATTCCATACAAATGGAAGCAAAAAAAAAAAAAAAGCTGATGTAGCAATATTTAAACAGACATGGGCTAACTGGGTGGCGGCTGTTAAGGACGGCACTGATGCCATGAGCACTGGGTGGGATATGCAACTGCTGAATTACTAAATTCTACCTCTGAAACGGATAATATGTGTTAACTGAGTTTAAGTTAAAACAACTAAAAAAAACCAGACTTTAAAGCAAAGGCTGTAACAAGAGACAACGAAGGGCACTGCATGACGACAAAGGATCAATCCAAAAAGAGGACAGTCAACTGCAGCATCTCTGCCCCCGACGCGGGCGCCCGTGTATGCACCTGTAGGTGGGCGTATACATACCGGGCTCTCTCTGCAGCGAAGACTGACAGACAACAGGAGACTCGGACAGTAATACAGCAACAGTAGGGGACTTCAACACCCCGCTTACATCAACTAACGGATCGTCCGGGCAGAAAATCAGTAAGGAAACAGTGGCTCTGAGTGACACATCCGACCAGACAGAAAGTTACAACTAGAGCTACCGCCCGATCCAGCAGTTCCACTTCTGGGTATTTATTTGAAGAAAGCAAAAACATTAATCCAAAAGGATATATGCGCCACAGTGTTTACCGCAGCGTCACTTCCACGAGCCGAGATACGGAGGCAGCCCCAGTGTCCGCTGACACACAAAGGGCAGAGGAAGGCGAGCGGCACACACTCCCTCATGCAGAGGAATATTACTCTGCTGTGATAAAGAGTATCTTTCCCATTTGTGACAGTGGGGATGGACTAAAAGGGAACTTTGCTAAGAGAAGTAAGTCAGAAAAACACAAATACCAAATGATTTCGCTTACATGTGGAATCTAAAAAACAGAACAAATGACCACAGACCCGACTCAAAAACACAAACACTGGTGGTTGCCGGAAGGGGGGCGGGTGAAAGAAGTGCAGGGGATGGAGAGGTACAAATGTCCGCTTACAAAATACATCAGAGCGACGGCCAGTACAGCACAGGGACAGGCAGTGGCCTTGGAGTGACTCTGTAGTGACAGGTGGGAACCACACTTACGCTGCTGAGCGTTCTATAATGTCTATAAACGTCAGATCACTGTGTCGTATGCCTGAAACCAACATAATATTGTATGTCGCCCCTACTTCAATTAAAAAAAATAGCATTTAAAGTGCAAACAAGGCTCCTGGCTCTGAAATTTGTCTCTGTTGCGGCAAGGATGTCTTCAACAAAGGATCCGTGTGGGGGTGACTCGCCAGATGCAAGCCCGTGGATGTGGCCACTGGGCTCACTTACCTCTGGGAGGGAGGACTGGGCGCTGCGTGTCTGCTTGATGGCCTCCTCGTAGCGGGGAGGGTCCTTCGTCTTGGGGACCGGGCTGCCAAACAGGGAGTGCTGGACGACACACGGCTGGGGTGGCGGGGGTGAGCCGGGCTGAGGCAAATAGAGAGAGGGACAGTCAGCTCCGGGCAGCGAGCCTCCTCGAGCCCTGGCCAGGCTGGGCCCTGCCCTCAGCACAGGGGACCCCAGGACCTAGGACCCGCGTGGCTGCCAGGGTGCCATCCTGTGTGGGAAGGACCACCTCTACTGCGCTGAGAGCTAAGCTTCCCCTTACAGCTGGCACCACAGCAGTCTGTCTCCCTGTCCCACACATGCGGACAGTCCCGGGCAAAAGCGCTGGGGCCTAGAACGCTTCTGGACGCCTGCAAGCATGTCCTGTACTGTTGCTCTGTGCTCACGGCCTTACCTTGCCGGAGGTGGTAGGCCCGTTCTGCAGGGAGGGCAGGGGGGCGCTTCTGGGCTGCAGAACGCTGGGGGGAGTCTTGTTCACACAGGGCTGCTGGACCGCTGGAGCGGGTGCTCTCGGGTAGGGGAGAACGGTGCTCGATGCTGCGGCCGTGAAAACCTATAAAGAACCAATATTTTCCATTCAGTGTGTTCTTTTCCTCTTCCGACCCAAGAAAACCACGTTTTTGGACAAGGGTCAGCAAATGTTTGCTGGAAAGAGCCATCAGGTATCCAGGGAAGGGCCTGCAGGCCCCGGGGTCTCCTCCCTCCTGCGGCAGCCCAGAGGCAGCCTCGACAATACAGAAATAAATGGGTGGCACTGGGTTCGAGCAAAACGTTATCCACAGGACAGGCGGGGGCTGGATGCGGCCCTGAGGCCACCGTTTGCCGACCCTGTCTAGCGTCAATTGTCCCTTTACTCGGTGGCCTGTCTCTGGGTGGTGTGGACCACACCTCCTGGGAAATAGCATTTGCTCGTATAATTTTTCTCTTAAGCGAAAGCTTTATTTTTCTTCTTCACCAGGGTGATCTCATCTACTCCCATGGCTGTAATGTTCACGATTAAGTTAATAATCCCCCAAACCACTCCTCTTTTCCAACCTTGCTCCCAAGTGCCACAGACACATTTATAACCCTTATAAGCATAAATTTCGGACATCTCAAATTTAATATATTCCAAACTAAACTTTCCCCTTTCCTCCCACCACCTCCAGCCTCTGAGGAAAAATAATTCTTGGTTTTACCTTCATTTATTTTTAAAACTTTGCTGAATGGAGCCGTCAGTCTCCTGCGCTTTCTGCCCTCAGCGCTCACGGAGCTTCGGAATGCCTCCTGAATCAGGCCTCTGTTCTCTGTTGTCCTAATCCGGGCCCTTGCTATCGATCGCTGGAAAACTGGCACAGCCTCCGTGCTGAGCCCCGCTTCCCGCCAGCCCTGCCAGCCCTGCCAGCCCTCCGCCACAGTCACGGCCGGGACGCCCACACCTGATCGAGCCCCCGCACTCCCTGGCTCCTCGGTCCTTCACGGTAAAACACTCCCCTCTGGCCCGCACGCGAACCTGCTGCCACCATCTGGCCCCCTTTCTAGCCGACCATAAGGGCCACCTGGGCTGTGGCCACACTCAATTTTCCAGTTTCTCAAATATTTCTCCAGATCCCTGCGAGGCCCCATTTAAAGTGTGAGAAGCTAACTTCTGTCAGGTGCAGTGAGGACTCCCTCCTGTAGGATGGCCGAGTGCGTGGCCCATTATGAGCCAAAGCTTTTATGGCCTTTTACAGGTGTAAGGCCACAGTGGGCTTTTGCCACTGTATTCCACAGAACGGACTGACATATAAACAGATCTAATATACTTTGTACCACGTATTCTGAAAGAGAATAACTTAGCCCTATATTTCTGTTGTAAGTATACATACATATTTCTCAAGCAGCAAAGTATATTTCTGTGTGTGTCTATATATCTCTCCAAACAGACAAGTGCTCTGGGTGGGGAGTTCCATAAGTAAGTGTACTCCTCTTTGGAAAAGCACAATTTCCTTATATTTGGTACAAGAATTTCTTCCTTTAAATTGGAATTAATGACCCGTAATTCTAGCATTTGGACACTTAGTGAATAAGCCCTTATTCATCCTGTCTATAGCCTGTTTTTCTCTTTCCTCTCTAAATCAAACTGGACATTTGGAACACTCACTAAGCTTATCACTACGTTAAAATGTTATTCTGAGCCCAGTAAGTAATGTGCAGCTACAACTCCTTGCTCACTGCGTTTCCCAGAGGGGATTCTAGAAGAGAGCACAAATGACCACTGTTTCTGTCTATTGCTCCAGTGGTCTTAGCCCAGACAGTTCACACCCCCCGGGCCATGTCTATAGGTACAACTAATTATCCAAGTTCTTTTATGCCGAAGATTAAGATTCTGAGACCAAGAATTCTCAACTTTTAAAATACTAAGACCTGGGGCACCTGGGTGGCTTAGTCAGTTAAACGTCCGACTCTAGATTTCAGCTCAGGTCATGATCTCAGGGTGGTGAGATCGAACCCCATGCTGGGCTCTGTACTGGCCATGGAGCCTGCTTAGGATTCTCTCTTCCCCTCTTCCTCTGCCCCTTCTAAAAAATAAATTAAAAAAATAAAGTAGGGGCACCTGGGTGGCTTAGTGGGTTAAGCCTCTACCTTCGGCTCAGGTCATGGTCCCGAGGTCCTGGGATCGAGCCCCGCATCGGGCTCTCTGCTCAGCGGGGAGCCTGCTCCCCAGCCCCCCCGCCTGCCTCTCTGCCTATTTGTGATCTCTGTCAAATAAATAAAATCTTTTAAAAAATAAAATAAAATAAAATAAAATAAAATAAAAGGGTGAGACCTATTTTTGAGGCCTTTAAGAGTTTCCTGGCAAGGCAATGTGCACGTAGCTCCACCTACTGGATAGGAGGGAATTTTGGTAGCTTTTGGGGCTTCACATCAGAACTTCTTGGTAGGAACATGTGTAGAAGTTACCGAGCCCTAGACCAACACCGTCATTTTAAAGACGAGGAAAATAACACTCAGAGAAAGTAAGTGAATTTTGCACAAGGCCAACCACATAGCAAGTGGGGAACCAGAACGAGCCCACCTGGGCCTTCTGGCTCTTAATCTGCAAGATGGCAACTCTTACCTATATAAAGATCTCACTCAAGGTAAACCTTTCAGAAAGTATCTTTTTCATCTTCAAACATCTCTTCCCAGGGAACAACCCTTCTTCCCCCTCCAAAAAAATTATTAATTTGAAAAGAAATTTATTTTAAACCCCAGAAAATCCTACATATGAGGATTAATAACACACTTTTGAAACTTCCTTGGAAAGGGGGCTTCACTGTTAAGACGAGCTCTCTTTCGGTAATAAGAACTCCCTTCCCCAAACAACGGGTGATCCGTAGCCAGAGGCCACGGCCCCTCAGGCCCGACCACGGCAGGGCACATCACACAGAACAGACAGGGGCTCCCCACGAGGAGACTGCTTTGCGGGTGCTTGTGGGATGGCTGAGCAGACGACAGCTCGCGTCAGTGACAGCCTGTAACCCGTTAGCCTGCACCCACCTTTCTAACTTGCTGAGGCTGACCGAGCACATGTGGCGTGAAAGCGTCTTGCTTCTGAGGTACAGTCTGGGCTAAGCCCGAGGACAGCGTGGCCGCTGCTGTCTGAGGCTGAGTCTGGATTCCTGCTTGCGCTGGAGTCTAGGAAGCAGATAAAAAATCAATTTATTGTCCAAATCAATCTCAGAATCAAGAGTTTAGACGTGCGGGCACCTGACTGGCTCAGCTGGAAAAGCGTGAGACTCCTGATGTCAGGGTCGTGAGTTTGAGCCCCACGTTGGGCATAGAGGCTACTTAAAAAGAAAAAAAAAAAAAAATACATATATTAAAAAATTTTTAAAAAAGAGCTTAGATGTGGGATAACGGGTCAGGTGGGGATATCTGAAATGAAATAAAATATTTACAGATACAAACCTCATTTCATTACAAAATAGATTTGAGCCTGGATTCTAAACCAGAGAATGACACGCCAGACCAGTTATCTTCATGCTCTGATTGTTTCTAAGATTTTCATTCAAAAATTTTGAGAAAAGCGAAAACGGAAATAGAAGCCTACGAGAGCTCTCCACATACTAGGTTAGCTGTTGTAGTAACTGGAGCAGCAGCCGGGAAATCTCTGGGGCCCACCTGCCCGAACTCCTGCTTTGGAGCTGTAGGCTGTGCTCCCTCTGGGGGCCGTCAGCCACACGCCGGGGCACACACAGGCCCAGAATAAAACACAATTCTTGTGCTGAGAACATCAACTCCACGGGAAGATTTGGTTGGGGAAAAAAAAAAAGCTCAGAAGATGCCTATTTACAGAGTAGACCTTCAATTTCACAGACACTGGAAAGGTTAAACAGGGGAATTAAGAATTTTTGCACATGCCAAGGGCCTCGGGTCACGCTTCCTAACCCCAGGGGGATGGGACCACTCTTTTCTGCCCTTTAGAGACTGTGGGGCATCAAAATTGAGGAGCACTGCCCCCATGCTGTTTACTTGTGGCCCACACATTTTGTTGAAACCCACCGAAACGCATCACATAAAAACAGCTTAAGGTCAATATGTGGGTCACACAGGCATAAAAAGTGGCTTCCTGCCTACCAGTGCTTTAGCACCTGTGTCAGCCACATGCTCTCCCCCAGTTGTGTAGTCACATTCCCCTTAGATGCCCAACAGGCCTTTGGCATCTTCGCCTCACTGGTGTCTTCCAAGAATCACGTTTAGGAGGCAGAGTACAGGAGTGGGTGTAAAAGTGAGAGCTCTAGTCAGAGTTGCGCAGCTCCGTCCTGGAGCAACTTACCAACCTCAGTTTCCCTATCTCAAAGTGGGTGTCACCACTCAGATCTCCTGGAGGAAGGGAGGGCTAAAGGGAGCAAGCCACTTAACGGAC
>RCUC01166632.1:0-49703 GCA_003697995.1 Taxidea taxus jeffersonii
TTTTGCTTGTTTTTTTATTTTTTTAATTTAATTTTATTTATTTATTGTTTCTTTTTTAAGACTTTATTCATTTATTTGACAGACAGAGATCACAAGTAGGCAGAGCAGCAGGCAGAGAGAGGAGGAAGCAGGCTCCCCGCTGAGCAGAGAACCCAATGGGGGGCTGGATTCCAAGACCCTGGGATCACGACCTGAGCCGAAGGCAGCAGCTTAACCCACTGAACCACGGAGGCACCCCTATTTATTGTTTTTTAATGAGAGTTGACAAATTAGTCATTTAGTGACATGGAGAACATTACTCACCTGTTTTGGTGATGGGCGGGTAGGGGGTGTGGGGGGTAAATTACACATTTGAGAAGAAAATTTTTACAAGAAAGTACTGAGAGGAGCCATGAGTTAATCAGTAAAACTGATTCTAAAGAGGATAAAGAGCCCACCTGACTTAGTATTTGCATCTTTAAAGTAACATCCTTCCTGCAGCAATGCCTAGCTACTTTTGGTTTGGTCATGGAGAAAACAGGTAATCAGGTTAATCCAAGGTTGGAGTTTCACCAGATGGTTGAGGAATAATAAAAGAGAGGCGTAGGAGTTTAGTTTATTGGCAATAGCATCATTAGAATAGGGGAAATCTTAGAATCAAAGCAGGATAAAGAAGGAAGTAAAGACAGAAGAAGGCTGACAAATTGGAAGAAAGTCAAAAGGCGAGTAATCTAGAGGTCCAAATAAGATATATAGCAGGGGTTGTAGACATCAACCCACTGTTGGGCTGGTCCAGTTTCTCTACAGCCTGAAGCTAAAAAAAAAAAAAAAGTATTTTACATTGTTAAATGGTCAAAAAAACATCAAAGGTGTGTATAATATTTTGAGACATGTAAAAATTGTAAGAAATTCAAGCTTCAGGTCCAAAAAAAAGCTTTATGTTTTAAACACAGCGGTGCCAATTTGTTTACATACTATGTACAGCTGTTATCACACTATGATGGCAGAGTTGAGTGGTTGCGACAGAGTATATGCATACAAGACCTGAAATACTTGCTGTCTGGTCCCTGAGATAGAAATGGAAGGATTAGAAGGATTACAAATCAAAGGAGTGAGAAATTAAACTTGTGGCAGGTGAGTTTTGCTCAGAGGTTGGGTGCAGAATTAATGCTTTTAGAAATAGAGCCAATTTATAGTAAAAATGTCCAAATTATAACCATGAGAGTGAAACCTAGAGAGACGTTCATTGTTGATGATTAGAAGGTCAAGGAATTGAAAGTGTCTTTGGGCAAATCAGTTATTTGACTACTGAAGTCATCTAGAATTCATGAGATAGGTGCCTTAGTCTTTGATGATAAATGAGAGGTAATTAAGGGGTGTAGGCAGAGAGTGGTTGGTTCAAAAGGTTTAAGCTCCAAAATCACAGAGCTTTTTAAAAGGAGAATGAGTAGTTGCCTTTGAGAAGGATGGGTATTGAACATAATGCCTTCTGTGGCTGCTTTCTCCCCTCCTGTAGACCAGAGCAGTGGGAAACCCACAGTGTCCTTCTGTGGGGAGAAGAAGATGACCTTGGAAGCCCTGTTCTCAACAAAACAAGGTCTTGGTCACTACTAAAAGGAACAAAAGTTTATTTTTAGACAAAAGTTTCATTGATCAGGAGTGTATATTAGTGCCAAAATAGTTTTAAGTGATCATCTTCCTTATATTCAGCACACAGCATGATAATTTGAGATATTTTCCTTTTCAAAATTTCCTCTAGACTAGGTTTATCTTGAATTGAGTATATTCTAAAAAAAATTACAAGTTCAAAAATGTGTACATAGTATATACATTATTGTTTCAGCTGCTTTATTAAGGTATAATTGACAATAAAATAGACATACTTAAGATGTACACTTCGATAAGTTTTGACAAATGTACACATAGACTTGTAAAATGATCACTATGAACCCAAATGGTGAATACATCCATCACCCCTGAAAGTCTTCATGTTTAATCATCTATTTCTACTACTAATAAGACCTTTTACCTAATTTTAACTTGAAGTATCTGGTATACTTCCTTTCATTAATTTGTTCTTTCATTCTTCAGTAGTGAGTAAATGAGTACATTGAGATGAGTATATATGCCCAAGCTTTAAACGGTAATACCCCATAAACTGAGAGTATACACATTCTCAGAAACAAATATCATTATCCCAAAATGTAAGTAATAGATGTTTTTTAATCTCCTGGTAAGTCTATTTTTAATAAAGAAACAAATCCCTCAACTAAATGAAATTACTGTAAGGCACAGATTTTGCAAAATATTTTGCTCTGCATATTTAGTTTTTCAGCCTAGTTTTCTTTTTTTTTTAAGATTTTTTTTATTTATTTAACACAGAGAGAGAGAGAGATCACAAATAGGCAGAGAGGTAGACAGAGAGAGGGGGAAGCAGGCTCCCTGCTGAGCAGAGAGCCCGATGCGGGACTCGATCCCAGGACCCTGAGATCATGACCTGAGCTGAATGCAGAGGCTTTAACCCACTGAGCCATCCAGGCACCCTCAGCCTAGTTTTCAAAAGCATTTTATACTCCTTTAAATCCTGAGCTTGTTGTAAACATGTTAAAGAGTATTCCTATATTGATTGTAGAATACTAGCTCTATTTTATTCTGAGAGGCTGGATTGTCTTTCTGCAAAGGTCATTCATTTCATTAATGGGAACGAAGAGGTATTGGGTTGCCTACTACTACCTGTATCTCTTCCACAATACATAGGAGGCATCTTATATCTCCAGCAATGCCTCTGAATATATAGAACATTAGGAATAACAGAAGAGCCAAGTTATTTAAACCTTTAAAAATCAATTACCCTTTTTGTAATGTTAGTTCCAGAAGTACCTAATAAGAGGTAGTTCTTCTTTTTTTTTTTTTTAAGATTTTATTTATTTATTTGACAGACAGAGATTACACAAGTAGGCAGAGAGTCAGGCAGAGAGGGGAGGGGAGAAGCAGGCTCCCTGCTAAGCAGAGAGCCCGATGCGGAACTTGATCCCAGGACCCTGGGATCATGACCTGAGACGAAGGCAGTGGCTTAACCCACTGAGCCACCCAGGTGCCCTAAGAGGTAGTTCTTAAGAGAAAAAAAAATGTTTTAACCCATTGTTCAAATGGTTTTTAAATTTTTAATTTTTTTAGATTTTATTTATTTATTTGACGGAAAAAACGAGAGAGCATAAGCAGTGGGAGCAGCAGAGGGAGTGTGAAGCAGGCTCTCGGCTGAGCAGGGAGCCTAGTGTGGGGCTTGATCCTGGGACCCTGGGGTCATGACCTGAGCCAAAGGCAGATGATTAACCATCTGAGCCACCCAGGCACCCCAAATAGTAGCTGTTTAAAAAAAAAAAAAAGTTGTATTTAGAGAACTTCATGCAAATGTTTCCATACCCCCCAAATTAAAATGGAACTTATTTAAATATTTTAACATGCTAATGTTAATACAAAAACAATATGGAAAATTCTATAAATTTTTATATTAAAGCTTTGAATATAATTGTATCAATTTCAAAATACTTATTCTACTTAAGTGCACTCATTGTATTTGTCTCCATTACAGATGCTAGAAAATAATGCTCAGAGAAAGGTAATTAAGGGCACTCAGCTACATAGGATTAACTCAGGATTCAAAATATGCCTTTTTACTCTAAATATTATTCTAAAAAATTCTTCCATGTAAAAACATCACATCATGATATTTGTAGATGGTTGAAATATAAGAAACTAGGGTTTGACGTTATGAATTATAATGATGTTTAGTTTTTACCTTCTTAGTAATTACATCTTTTTAACTTTTTGACTTATAATAAAAATGTAGAGTTATTATGATGTATGACTTGGAGGTTTAAGGGAAGAGCTTAATAGGCAGAGGAAATACAGGTGCATAGTCTCTGAAATAAGTGTGCTTGGTCAGGCTGAGAACTATCAAAACAGTCAGTGTGATTCCAGTGGGGTGAGGGAGAAGAAAAATAGTTAAGGTCAAAGACATAGCAGGGGCCAGATCAAGAAGAACCTCATAGACCACTTTAGGTATTTGACTTTTTATTCTAGTTGATATGGATTGAAAAGGCAGTGGTGGGAAGATACCTAGACATTTCCATCGCCTGAGATGGGGGTAGTAGGTTTACAGATTGAAGGGCAAAGAACAAGTCAGAGACCAAAAGTTCTGCTTTGAACTATTTATTAAACATCCACATGGACATATATAGAAGGCAATTAAAAATCCAAATCTGTTTGAGTATAGTCAAGGGGTTGAATTTTTTATGTGAATTTGGGATAGTGAGTACACAGATTTTATGAAAAGCCCGGTTGTAGATGAGGTTAGTAGAGTGTATTCCAGTAAGGGTTCAATGGAAGAAGTAGAACCTTTGGGAGATATGTGTGGATTTGTTACAGGGATTTAACTATACACCTTTGTGGAAGGTTGATAATAGGTAAGGCTGGGGTCTTTGTGTCTGATGCTCGAAGCTGAAGTGCATAGAGAGGCAGTTAGAAGAGAGGAAGTGTGTAAAGTTACAGGGGGTAACAAGCTGGAACTCACAAGTAAGAACTTGGATCCAGCAAAGACAGACTGAACTCAGTGTCAGCTCATGTGGCTTCTGACTTTCATGATGTGGGTGTCGAGGAGAAGCCAAGCTCCTTAGTTACGGAAACACATACACTTGACTAAGGAGACAGAAACCTAAAGGAGTTCCCTGGGAAGGTGGAGTAGTTGCGATTGCAAATAAAAGATTATATCTGTGTTACAAAATGATTGCCGTTTTTTTGTTGTTGTTGGTTTTGTTTTTTTTTACACCCTTCAAATCTCCCAGGAGTTTCCTGTTTGGCCCAGCCTAACTGGAAAGAGATAAGAAAGAGAATTCTAGGGAAGGTAGTTCACGGTTAGCCAAATCCTCAAATTGCAAATCCACTATAGGAGGTAGGTAGAGATGGAGAGGAGATGAGGGGGTAGGTCTGAATCCTGTGGGACTCAAAAATTCAAAGGTCAAGAATATGAGGGTTTCTAGGAAGTATCCTTAAATGCAGAGAGCATATCCTTCTTCATTAATTCCCACTTATTTTTTGGCTGCAAAGAGGATGTGTTGGCTGGAGCTTGGACTCGGAAATGGAGGCTACCTATTGAGGACGGATAAGCAAGAAGGTCAAAATGCTCATGTTTGTTATTCATTAGTTAGTTAGTTCATTGTAGTGCCACACCAGCCCTGGACATATTCCTGGACTGTGTTCATAAGAGAAGTCAGATTTGTCATATTTAAACCACTTTTATTTGGGGTTTTCTATTACCTGCAACAAAACCCAATTCTAATGTATAGAGTGGACTCGAGAAAATGAGAGGTGAACACATAAAGACACTATAGACAATATTTTGACAGAATTACCTATAAATTGGAACTCAGAAATCAGCCTCTAGCTAGAGGATAGGGAGGGTAAGGACAGATTTATTTATTTATTTTTTTTAAAGATTTTTTTTAAAGATTTTACTTATTTATTTGACACACAGAGAGAGATCACAAGTAGGCACAGAGACAGGCAGAGAGAGAGGGGGAAGTAGGGAGCCTGATGCGGGACTCGATCCCAGGACTCTGAGATACTGACCTGAGTCGAAGGCAGAGGCTTAACCCAATGAGCCACCCAGGCGCCCCAGATTTAGTTTTATGATGGGAAATGTTACTACATTTTTTTATGAGGTTGGGGATTATCCAATAGAGAGGAATTACTTAATCCTCTAGAAAAGAATTAACTCGATGCAAGGAATTATGAACTGAATAATAGAAACAACAGAAAATCCTAAGAGAAACGTATAGTTTACTTGATTGCTTATTTAGATTGGTGAAACTTACATTCACATTGTTCTCTTATTATATGGATATTAATATTTTTGTAGCTAAAGACAGCATTCTGGGAATTTAAGCAAGGTAGCATGATTTTTAATCAGGTAATCAGAGATGATATATCGATTTTTTAAAAGATTTTATTTATTTATATAAGAGAGAGAGCGAGCATGCACACTCAGGAAGGAGAAGAGGCAGAGGGAGAGAAAGGGAAAGGGAAAAAATCCCAAGCAGACTCCGTTCCAAGTGTGGAGCCCAACCCAGGGCTTGGTCTCTTGATCTAAACTGCAGCCAAGAGTCAGACACTTAACCAGATGAGCCACCCAGGCGGCCCAGATATGTCGTGTTCTGAATGCCTTAAAGATTACTTCATTGAAAATAATTGGTAAAGCAGACTTTTTGTTTTAAAACTTAAATTTCTCAGGGAATCTCTAATTCATTTTTCACCTTCATTTGTAACACACATTGTCATTTTTTGTCTTTTAGTCCTGGGTAAAGTCTATCAGATTTATTGTAGGAATATGATGGACCAGATTTATTGTAGGAATATGCACCAATTAGCTTTCCATGCTTAGCTATTAAAATTTCATTCAAAATGTGCGATTTTATTAACATTCCACTTTTATAACTTTCCTTACAATGGTAAGTGGTCCATCTTCAGATCATTAAGCAGTTTATTAAAATTCTCCTGCAATTAACTTTAGGCATGATTAATTTTAGGCATAGCTATTGCACATACACTAATTTATCCTTGGAAACATTCTAATTTCTTAGTTATATCTAATATAATTAAAAATATTCTTTCTGGTGAGGACAGTTTTGTTTTTTGTTTGTTTTGGTCAGCAAGTATAGTGAGGTTGGAGTTCAGAACAGGAGATATTTTCTGTTATTATTTTTGCATAATTTATTATGTATTATACATGTAGGATTATATAAAGAAAAGGTAGTTATATGCAATTATATTATTATCCCAGAGTTATTGTAATATTAGAGATGCTTTAGGTATAAGATACAATAATCATAAAATCAGGGATGATTAAATTTAGTTCTAAAAACTATCACATTTTCAACTGAAGTTTCTAAAGTTCAGTCAACATGTTCACAAGACATATTTTCCTATTTATTACCTTTGTTTCTGACAACATTTATGGTCATCTCTTCAAAATGCAAAGGCCTTTTCATAAGAAATATTTTCTGAACAGAAATCTTAATGTCTTAAATGTTCTCCAAGAACATTTAAATAATTTTCCCTTAACTGGCAAGACCCAATTTATAGGTCATGAATAGTGGCTATGCTCGGAATATGAAGTGTGACATCACTGGATCAAGCACATTCTTTATTTTGTAATAGGAAACCAATTGTGAGCAGGAGCTGGTTTGTGCTTTTGTTTGTATATGAAAACCTGTAGTCCCAGTCTTGGCCTCCACGTGGTGCTAGTGTTATGTACTGGGCCTAAACTACCCAGTAATGCAAAATAACCACTCAGACTACCCATCAAAAATAATCACAGTAGTGAAACAACTGATTTAAATAAAAGGCACCATACCTGAAATTTTGCCTTATGCAAAATTTGGCTTGTGCACAATAATAATTTTGCCAAGTCATTTGTGGAAATTACAGTGAAGCTAAATAAAAGATGACAGGAAATAATGAGTTTAAAGATTCTCGTTTCATCTTGGGGATCTTACCAATGGGTTCAATATCACTTTTTTTTTTCTTAAAGATTTTATTTATTTGTTTGACAGACAGAGATCACAAGCAGGCAGAGAGGCAGGCAGAGAGAGAGGAGGAAGCAGGCCCCCTGCCGAGCAGAGAGCCCTATGCGGGGCTCGATCCCAGGACCCTGGGATCATGACCTGAGCCGAAGGCAGAGGCTTTAACCCACTGAACCACCCAGGCGCCCCTCACTTTTTGTTTTTATCTATGTATTATTTTCTCTCTTCTGTAGATGGTTATTTGGAATGGTGTTGAGGAAAGGAAATCCTTGGAAAAGAGACTTCATAGCATTTCTGCCAGGTTTTTTTCTTTTGTCATTGTGATTCCTTTGAACTCTAAAATTCACTTTCATAGCCAAAATCTGATTTATTTTTAATATTTTGATTTTCTGTCAGATTCTTCACAACTTTAAAGTTAGTGTTTTGTTTCCATTTATTTTAATGTGAAACAGGTATATTCATTGAGCTGATGGCAGCTTTATGTGATATATAAAATTTTATATCCATTTGCCAACTGTATGACAATTGAAGATACTATAAAATATTATAAAATATTTGGCTTTCTTGCTCAGTTTCTTGCCAGCTGACTAATGGATAATTGCACTGGCTTTATCTAATTCCTTCCTTTTCTTCTTTCATAATGGGACACAATTGTTTTTCTTCACTTTAGGCTTACACATTGGCCTTTCAAGACAAAGTGAACAATGAAAGAAATTATTCAAATAATTAACAAATTATTGGGTCTCTAAATTTCTTAAACCATACAGAGTGTATTTTACCTCTTTTTTCCCACACATTTAAGTATTTACTGAATAAATTACTCCATGTCAGCTGGTTTGGTTCTGGCCTTAGCCGTGGTAGTTCAAAAACAGTGTGTGCAGCTTGCAGAGAAATTGAAAGAGGACCCAAGACTTGAATAAAGAAAATATTTTTTAAAGTTATATTGAATTATCAATTCAATTGCATTGAATTACTATTCCTATCATTTTCCTCCCTCCTTCTTTCCCTTCCCTCCTTTTTTTTTTTTTTTTAAAAGTAAATAATCCAGAAACGGACTTTGAAAAACATTAGATCACTTCGTGCCTGGAAGACAACAAATACAAGTGGTCTTAAATTCTAGAATGAGATTAAAGATGCCAGTTGGATGGATAACTTCTTTACTGTAGTTTATGGCACTTATTATTGGTCTTGTCCTGAGTTCATTTCTTAAGTGGACTAAGTATAAAGTGTTTGTCTTTGGTTTAGGTACATTAGTGGTAATGTTGTTTGAAAATGTTGGACTCTTTTGGACAAAATCACATAAACATGAGTAACTATTCCTAAGTGATTCATTACCCTTAAATCCTTTCTTGGAAATGTCTTTCTTCTCCTGTAACTGTTTCTAGAAATGTGCACGCACGCATGTGTGTATGTGTGCGCACACATATATGTATATGTATTTCCCCCAATAACTATTACTGCCTGACAATTAAAAAAAATACCTATTTATTACACAACTATCAATATAGAATAAAGGTAATTAGGAAAAAAACTATTTGCTTAGTTCCCTTGCAGATATATTTTTTAATCATTTTGCTTACAGTATTTAGCTCCAAGGTATGCGTGATTACCAAGGTAAGAAGACAAAGCTAACAGCCTACAAGGGCCAAATCTAGTCAACTAAACAAATCACTAAAACCTGTACAGTAGACACTTAACCTGAAGTGGGAAGAACAGAGTGTGATCTGCTATCTGCCACCACCTCAGACAGAGAGTTTTTTTTTATTAAAATTTGTTTATGTTTATTTAAACATATAATGTAACCCCACCACCCTCTCCCAACCCCTCTTCCCCCCCACCCCCCTCAGTTTGTTTTATGACATTAAGAGTCTCTTTTGGTTTGTCTCCCTCCCGATCCCATCTTGTTTCATTTATTCTTTTCCTACCCCCTTAGCCCCCACCTCCACTGCATCTCCACTTTCTCATATCAGGGAGATCATATGATAGTTGTTTTTTTCCGATTGACTTATTTTGCTAAGAGCATTTGACTGCAGACAGAGGGTTTTATCTGGTGGGTTCAGTCACAGAGGCTGTTGTCAACTGGAGTACCAACTGTCTTGAGTTTTATTCTAAAACTATATATATAGCTCACTGTTAGAATTTATTAAAGGTAAGTTCCTGTTAGTTTAGTAGTTCAGAAGGATCCCTGTGCAGTCTTATCTAAATAATACTTTCCGAGAAGACATATGTAATGGTTGGAGCACAGGCCCTAGAGTATGGGTTTAAAATGGCAATTCTGTCACTTACCAGTGTTTCACCTCAGGCAAGCTGCTTGGCATCTGTGTCCCAGATTCTTCTTATGTGTAAAGACAATAAAAATGGTTTCTATTGCATGGGGCTATTGTCTGGGTTAAATTGGATTATATATGAATGTGCCTTACAAGGTGACTAGCATATATGGAACACAACAAATTAACCTTATTATTAAATTATATTACATTACATTATATTAGTATTTTTATTCCATTAATGGAATCAGTTTGAAGTGCAGTCCTAGATGTTGCAGACTCAAGTCATACATTACTAACAGTTCACCATTGGCGCCACCAATAACTCACAAATATACATTCCAACAGACATAAACCAATAAATTACAATGTATTATGGAAGTTTCTATTACTTTTTTTTATAGCAAGTGATTGGAACTCTGCCTTCTTTAGGAATTCCCTACAACTCATAAGGAAGAGTATAGGGAAACCTCTCAGGTCCTACAAATTATTTTCAAATTAATAACACACACAATAATTTTGTTTTGTCATAAAGAAGGCTTGAGAAGCATCACTACACTGATTAAAATCATTTAAAGCTGATACTTGAAGAAAGAAAAGCATTTCCTGCTTTTCTTCATTGTCAAGGACCTAAAACAAAGTTAGGATAAACCTAGCCTAAGTCAGAAACAAAGAATTCAGAATTTTATAAAATATAATTTTTGCTCAAATTTTGAGGCTTGTCTTTTTGTTTTCTCTTTGTTTTGTTTTTTAAAAATTGCTGGTCAAAATAGAAAAAAATGAAAAACCATCCTATTGAATTGTTAGCTCTCTAAATGGTGACATAAGATTGGCATCAAGCAAACCTCTTTCAGCAAGTAATGGGAATGTATCTTGGATGGTTCTTATTGATGGGATGCCATTCTTTGGACCACTCTTGGTAACACACAAAAGGAGGTTAGTTGTCAGTTTCTTCTCATCTACGTGAATCATGGAATGTGGGAACCGGCAAGTCCAGACTTCGGGAGCTCTCACCACGTCTATAGTATAAGGGCTTTGCACTGAGCAGCCACTAAGTGCATCTGTAGTCTTGTCGTGTAAAGCCCGGTGGTAGTGATGGCAGCAGCTGCAGCAGTGGCAGGTCCTATTGGTGGGACATTTGAGACGCTCCAGATAGCAGGGTTAGCGAGAGTCAAAGGAGGATTAATGAACCTAAAATGCCACGACCACCAGAGAAAAAGTTTATCTTTAGTTCCTAAAAGGATCATCATCTTTGCTGTTGAAATACTTTGATGTATTGATGGTTTTAATCATAATTGTTCTTAAGATGTACTACTATCTATTCACCTCCCATTACTGCTTATGCCATCGTTTTTGGGTACAGCATTCAGTTGGGAAAATGAAGGGCACATCCCATTTTATTCTAAAAGTGATGTAGGGATTCTCTGTATTTCTTAGCCCTTGGTTTCCACAATCTCTTGCTGGCTTATGAGTAAGTTCTGCTGAAGTAAGTCTTAGTGACAGTTAGGACGGAATTGCGGTATTAGTGACTTAATGATGCGCTGTGTTTGTCCCAGAGCATGTTTCCTGGCGCACAGTAGGTAAAGTGTGTGCATGTAGTTACGAGAGGCTACGCCATGCTGTTGTAACAAATCGGGCAATTCCTGTTCATGTAAAATGTACTGTGGGTCCAGGGAAGCTTTCAGGCCAGCTGACCCCAGTGGGGTGATTCAGTGATCTAAGATGCTTCAGTCTTACAACTCAGCTGCTTCTCCTTTTCTGCTAGAAAAAAACTTGAGACATGTCGAATTGTGTGGGAGCATTTCACTGCCTCGGCCCAGAGGTGACACATTTATTGGGTGGTCAGAATTTGTCAGATGGCTTCACGTGACTGCTAAGGGGCTGGGAAATATGCTCTCTCATATATTACATTCCTGCCTGTCTTTCTGGGTAGGAAGGAAAGAAAGAATGGATATTCTTGGGGGCATTCGTAAGTGCTGCGTCCCATAATAAGTGAGAACACTTTAAGTCGTGCAGAGGTAAACTCTTACAACTTTTGTTGGTTTTCACGTCTTTGAAAAATATCAGTAGCACATCAAGCCTATGAGGTAATGATTTCATTTTATATAAATTTTAATTGTATACTATGTTATTACATTAAAAATGGTGAGACTAGTGAACGGATGTCTAATGTTTTAACAAGACTGACCTAAAGAACCACCATAAAACTCAGATTTTAGTATGTATAACTTTAGGCATGCTGGGAATATCAGGTGGGGCATATTTAGCAAAATACCTGGTGTAATTCAGCAGCAGATTGCCTGGGACCACATATGGGAAGGATTATTTCAGAGGCCAGTTGCTCTTCTGACAACAGAAGACAGAATCCACCATGGGGAAGCCTGGGAATCCTGATGAGTACTCCATTCCCCCAACTCCGTTTTTTCCCTCACTACCATGGTATGACCCAGCAACAAATGGTTAAGATTTTGGAACACAACATTTGACCTGGCAAGCAATACTTTCAGAACTGACATTTGAACCTGGGTAGATCAGTTGGTTAAGCATCTGACTGACTTTTGGCTCAGGTCGTGATCTCCTGGGTGATGAGACTGAGCCCTGTGTTGGGCTCCTTGCTCAGTGGGGAGTCTGCTGGAAGATTCTCTCCCTCTGCCCATCCCCCCACTCATGTGCACTCTCTTCTCTCTCTAAAATAAAGAAATCTAAAAAAAAAAAGAAATTGCCATTTCCCTTCCTACCTGGTTTTCCATGTTGTCTAATGCTGTTCAAATTGGCAGTCTAGCTCCTCCGAAATCAAATATAATAATACCAGTAGGTACTGTCGCTAGTCCAGTCTCTTCAGTTCACTGAAGCTATTCCTTCAACATTGGTGGCAGGTCAGTTTTTTCTCGGTTTGTTTTTTTGTTTGTTTGTTTGTTTTCTATTCCCATGTTTCCCAAGGGTACCTAGAAATTTCTCCCATGAAGGTTAATGTGTCATGATGTCCTGATTTGTCTGTAATATTCTTGGCTTGTATGTTGTTATTAATAGAAGACTCTTTTACTCTTAAAACATAACTTGTTTAGATGATACATTATGTGGTGACCCTGCTCCCAAGGGTCCTTCTTGTTTTATGATGAAAATGACTGATTTGGTCTCAGAGACCATCGATCATTCCATCCATAGTGGCTGACACTACATGGGGGCAGCTGTGGCTTTGGATAGTTTGGATATTTTAGTATTTTTGATAATTTTGTTTTTTTTCTTTCGGCATCATCTTTAGGTTATAGACTAGAGAGGAAGGTAGAAGGATGTATGGAGGAATTAAAGGGAATAAGCAAAGGCATTGATAACTGAGGGATAAACCAAAACACATTTGAGAAACCCAACAAGCTCATTATTCTGGCATGTACTTCAACGTGCCGTAATCGAACCTGAAGGATGACACATAACACCGAAGATGAATCTCTCGGTATGTAGCTTGTATGCAAGTGGCCGACATCTGTAACATTTATTGTCTCACGGACAGTAATGGTTGAATTTTTTATCCTAATGAATATGGATTCTGTATCCTACATGAATAATCCTATTGAATCTTCAGGTCCATAATAGAGTTAGAGCAGGCACTGCACCATCTTAAGTGGAATTTCAGTTGTATGAGCCTAGCCATATATTTGTAATAAAAGTTATATGCCCAACATTTACTTTTCCTGGAGTCCTACCATTAGATAACACATATAAAGGCTGCTATTTACTTTGTAGTTACTTCATTTCTGGAAGAGAGCAAAAGAGGATTCCAAAGGTACATTATATCACACTTAGAACAGCCTTTAGGTCTGTAGCTCATCAGACTGGCTTTTAAAATATGCAAGCGCCTACAGAGACCACCCCAGGTTAAAAGTCTCTAAATACTTCATGTTGCTCTACTGTTAAATAATGTTTAGAGTTTGTTATCTTGTAGACCTTGGAAATCTAATTATTTATAATATCCAGTGACATTTGCATTTTACTAAAATATGCTCTGCTTGTAATAGAACGTATCGTGCTTAGGAAAATGGATAGATAATGCATGGCTCTACGTTTGCTTATATATAATGCAAAATATCAGGGTAACCTGCGCTATCTTTTTGTTAGAATCATACGATTTTAAACATTTAATTCTCAAGAAGTGCCCTTAACAGTACCATTTAAAAACAGTAAGAAAAGTTAACAGCTGAAATCATTTGTTTACCATTTAACTCTCGACTATCAAATCACCCACCTATTCAAGTTTATTGGTTTCTTAAAATAGTGACATCCATTTCCATGCCAACAGCTACAGAGTGTTTGGTTTAGTTTTTGAGATTGATGGAAAGTAGATTGTAAAGTTGACCTGTTGTGTTAAGCTTATTTACACAAACATAGTGTCTTGGAAAATAAACTCTGAAAGTGCATAGTGGGAGAATTTCACATCCTGACTCTTCTAATACCTGCTTTACTGGGATCTGTCAGATAGAGAACTTCAGCTTTTCCATAGGTACCTTATGTGGGAGAAAATTACTTCAAAATGTATTCTTAAACTTGGGCTGAAATTTATGACTAGCTTTAAAGAAAAAAAAAAACAGAAGGATTTGCTTAAGTAAAATAAGTTTTTAGTATTAACACATTTATGAAACAATCACAGGTGACTTTTTTTTTAAAATCAGGCTCTCGAAACATACGTTCCTTTCGAGAGTTGAAAATAACATTTCTAAGATGTAATCAATTAAAAAAACATAAATGTGAAAAAAATACAATTTCAGTGGAGACAAAAAAATACTTTGGGTGCTGGATGGTGGCAAATAGATTATTTAAAATGAATTTGTTTTTATTCAAGGGTTAAACTTGGTGAGTGAGCATTTAAAAGCCCCTTCCTGAGGCTCCATCCTCTTCTGTTGTATAAACCTCAGTAATCAGCCTATTATATAGATCATTCTCCCTCCTGATCCGCCCTCCCCATCAAAGCATGGACTTGTCTCCTGCGCTGAGTGACGTGGGGCCAGTAATACTGGGAGGGCGGGTAGGAAGGGCACGTGGACCAGAAACACTTCCTAGAAACAGCTCAACCCTGCCTGAACTTTCCCTGTAAACACAGCTCGCTGACAGAACGGCATCCCTGCTGGGTGGATCCTGCAACTCCTAGAGGGAATGGCACTTCTTGTTTTTAATTAGCAAGGTGAAAGGTGAATTAAAACTAGCTGTTTGGCAAGTCAGTGCAAAGACTGACCAGAGACGCTTCAGGGAGTCAAAAGAGAAGAGCTCCACGGGGAAGGCAGTGCGTGTGCTCTGTTTTTTTTTTTTTTTTTTTCGTTTTCTGAATGAAGCGCTTGCAGAAGTGACTTTAAAAAAAAAGAAATACAATTTCCTCCTGAGTCTATCCTCATAGTTGCTGAAGAGAGCTCTGGACAGGACAGGGCTCTGAAGGCTCACTCCTTGGAATGTCCTCTTGCTCCCGGCTTATAAACAACTGTCCTCAGAAGAAAGGTTTTACATATTCCGAATACAGCCTGACAAATGGCACTTTGGGACTGTGCTTTCTGATGACAACACATTCGATTTCTGACAAAGCCTCTCACACGCTGCCCCTGGAGGGGAGTCCTAAGTAAAACTCAGACCCACCTTAAAGTGAGGATCATCGGGGCACCCGGTGAGCCCGGGGAGCACGGAGCACGGCAGCGGCAGCATGGCATCAGCTGCGAACCTTGTCACCTGGCTCCTCTGGGGTTACTTACTGGAGCTCTGGATAGGAGGGCACATGGCTGACACCACTCACCCCCGCTTACGTCTGTCACATAAAGGTAGGTCACCTCTTTAGATCCTTTTGTTAAAAAAAAAGAGAGGTAAAAATTAAAGTCCTTTAACACAGATCTCTGTTCCTCCCAGACCCTGAAAATGCAGCTGAAAAAAATGATTGCAAAACTGACCTAAGATTCTAAGTACCTCTAATTAGCATGTCAGTACTTAACCACACCTGAGAATAGTGCAAAACTGCATGCCAACTTCGAGATGTTATTTTTGTCGTGTAAATATTAGGTTGTATTAATGAGAAGTTCATTCTCTAGCCGACACAACAGAAGAGGGCAGGATGCAGGTTGTGAATTGCCTTGAGGGGCTGAATCCCTCAAGTTAGCAGTTAGGTATTTAAATATCGATTTATGCATTTGGGGAAGCAAGGATGTGGGAGAAGGTTAGAAACAGAAGTGGAGTTGATTATGGTTCTGTGTTGTCCATAATGGGGATGAGGAGAGGGGAAAAGAAGCAAAATGATTTCTTACCCAGGATAACAGAGTCATCACCATGTAATTAGAATGACTAACGAGTGATATAAATTAGCTTTTTAGTTGAGTTTTTAGAATTTCTTTTTTGTCCAGCGAAAATATATTCAGAGTTTATTAGCAGTCCTTGTAAACTGATTTATATTGATTCAATTATTAAGATACTATTCACTAGCATCTAGACTTTTAATGTAAATTCATATTGCTTCACTGAATTTCTGTCTGTCAGAAAGTGCTTAAATATTTTATTCTGCAGCTATGTCTTGGAAAGCAGCATTTGCTCATAAATAAATTATCAAAAGATAGCTTTTGCATCAGGACCAGTAAAAGCCAGTTGTGAATAGGTTTGGTGATTCTTCCTATAAACAAACAAACAAACAAATAAAACCCACATGTAGAGAGAAGGTGACTGCTGACCTAACAGTAATCTGGAATATATTTTGAGAAAGAAGTATTTATTATCACTAATCATTGAGATAGATAACAGTTGTAATAACAAGAATTCCATAAGAACCATTTTTCAATTGTGTGAGCTTTAATATTGTCCCCATTGTAGAAAGAACAGAAACCTGTATTTTTGAAGCATAGGTGTAATCACTACCAGAGGGAGAAACAAAACAGGAAGCCTCAATCACATACGACATGATTAACCTTTTTTTGGTTTTATTGGATGATCATCAATTGATTTTGACTATAGAAATTTCTTATTTTTAGAATAGTTAAAAATCTATGAATACTTTTTTCATTTAAATAGTTTTCCTATAGCACTCTCCAGTAGATAACATAAGTTTAAGAGACACATTGACACTAAATTTGTAAAGAATTTGAAATAGAGTATCTAGCATTAACACTGATTATTTGAATTGGGAAGGAGTATCATGGTATCGTGGTAAAATGCATATTTCTAAAAAGTTTGATCAAATATATCAAAATTTGGTGTGATGAATTATGGACAAAGAAAGTTGTCAGAAGAACATAATAAATGGATTGTTTTTTCTTAGGCAGACAAGCAGATAAGCTGCCAGTTTTGGCGAGTTACCATTCTGCTACACCTGACATTAGCCTTTTATACCTCATTATTAGGGTACTTGTTCTCAGTAGTTCAATATTAGGGTATTTTCAGAGATACCTCCTTTCAGTATTCATTAGCTTGTAGTATGGTCAGAACATACCAAAATTCTCTAATGCATCCAAATGCTATGCATAATACTGTGATCAGACTTATCTCCATTACATCCTTGTTTTTTTCATTCCATCTCTCTGTAATTGATTTTATGGGTTGTGCTATTTGATGTGGGAATAGAACTGCTAGTCTCTGTGTGTACACTGGACTGGAAACTACCACCAAATTTCCCTTTGGTTTTTCTTAACCTTTTCATTTAATGGCACTGGCTGAATGCTCACTGTTGTGCTTTTATACAAAGACAGTGTATAGTTACCTGAAAATAGAATGTTCTCACTTGTGCAGTTTAGCTAGCTAGCAAAATCAGCTGAAAGATCACATGAGAGATGTAACCTGAGGCAGCAAATGCCTACCGCAGGTGCCTCGGTGAAAGCAGAGGACTGGCCGAGCAGAAGTGTGCAGCCGCATCAGTCCACTGTAAGCCTCCCCCACTTACTCTTTACCCTCTGGAATTCAGTGGACCTTTTAGGGGGTATCAAAAAAATATGGGGGTGGTATTTCAGAGTATAATCTCTTACTATTTGGTCACATTTTGGTAATGGGTCAGTTAGTTGATTGATATTATACATGAGTATGTGATCCTTCAAAATAAGGAGCATTGGATATAAATAATGTAACACCTCTGAACTGCTGCCTAACCCTTAGGATAGAAATCCAGTAGGGCTCCCTGGAGGTGGTCTCATCCACTATCAGGATGGCACTTGAGACCACAAGCCTAGTGTCTCTTCCCAAAAAGGAGGCAAAAGTTTCAGTGTCATATACAAAGTTTGAGCTAAATTATGTGAAAATACCTATGACATGCCCTTTCCTCTCTCTTCCATCCTTCTCTATTTCTGGAAGTGGCATGTTCTAAAAACAGAGCTTAAGAGGAGGGGAGACCATTAGAGCTAAAAGGGAAAAAAAGGCAGAGAAGGAGGGGAAGACAAAGTAGAAAGTTGGTATCAGATAGAGAGCATCCTCTTGCGTATTTCCCACTACCCTCCATCTGCAGTGGGATAAAACGGAATCCCTCCCTCTTCTTACGGAATATCCACTGCACTCCAGTGTTAAGCAAATATGCTGAGAGCAAGCCTAGTGGATAAAGCTATGAGACATTTACTCTTGTTGAGGCAAAGAACATATCTTTTAATGTACTTTGTAGGTCTAAGATAAATTGGGCTAACAAATAAAAACATAGCAAGGTGGTATCCTGCTTTGTAAGACTTTTCAGTCAAGATTTGAGTTGACATTAGTGATACCAGAAAGATACTTAAGGGTTTATGGATAGTTAAGAATTACAGCCAACTTTATAGCCAGTAACCTAAAGAGGATAATATTGGTGTGATTAATTCATATTTATAATGTTCCTCCCAAGGGTTTCCTTAAAAAATAGCTGAGATCCTCATGACAGAAGTGAAGGAGAAAGAGAGGAAAGGGAGTAGAGCCCTACTAGATTCAGCCACTTCTCTCTGTTGATGTCTGTTCTCTCCTTATCTCTCACCATCCTGCATTAATGAGGTTACAGGGAAGGCAAAAATAACCCTCTTGATAATGGAGCTCAGAGAAGAAAAAACAAATGAGCAAAGCCCCGTGTCAAAGAAGAAATCCTAATGTACATGGAAAACCCCAGAAGTTCAATCAAAAGAGTTTGGCAGATGGGGTAGGTAATCAAAGACCCAATAAAGAATGACAATCACAGAAGTGAAGGAGAGTAGCTGTGTAATCAGGGGATGTTCAGTGGAGAGATAGCGAAGTAAAGGCATAAATATGGCAGAAGATCTTTCCTAAAATATGTTGACATTATGAATGTAGATTTGAGCATTGTATATATTATCTATACATATAAAATTGGGATATAGAGTATTGATTAGTCTATTATATTTAGTTATAACCAATTAAGAACAGATTTGTCTTAGTTCAGAGAGTTCAGGATTTAGAGTCTGAGGTCTCTACTCCAGCTCTAGTCCTTCCACTTATACTAATAGTAATTGTGACTCAGTTTTCTTAATTGAAGATAGGGATAATAATGGTACTTTCTGTGTACATCTTCCTGGGTTTTTGAGAGAATCAAATGAAGTGGCAAAACTGTGAAAGTACTTTATAACCAAAAATTATTTTATTAATGTTTCCTGAAGACAGATATAAATTTAGAAGTTTAGAAGGAAACGTGTCCTAAAGAGAAAAGTCTTTAGGAATGGCATGAGTTTGGATATCAATAAATGCTGGGATAATGTTAATAGAGAAGACAGAAGAAGTTGGTCTTAATTAGCATAAAATGTCTGGTTTATTCTGATAGGTGGCATTCACTTGAAATCCCATCTTTTATACCTTTGGCTTCTGGATGTAATAATTTAGATGATTGAGTCACCAGTGTATTTTTCTAAGATTCATGGCTGGTAGTTTTGCTTTAATAGTATGTGTAGTGTATCAATTAATTTACATTTTCATTTTATACCACAACCTTCACATTTTTTTCCAGTTTTTTTTTTTTTAAATGTCTCCCCGAAGTAATGTAGTAGTTATTTGGTTCAGCTAAGTTTTGGGTTTTTTTTTAAGATTTTATTTATTTATCTGACAGAGAGAGAGATCACAAGTAGGCAGAGGCAGGCAGAGAGAGAGAGGAGGAAGCAGGCTCCCCACCAAGCAGAGAGCCCGATGTGGGGCTTGATCCCAGGACTCCGGGATCATGACCTGAGCCAAAGGCAGAGGCTTACCCCACTGAACCACCCAGGTACCTCCCAGTTTTTATGAAAGAAAATTGAGGTAGAATTCTAGGAGAGCACAGTAAAAGCGGAAAGTTTTAAATGATCGATCATCCTGGAAACTGTGGTATTCATTTCATATCCAGAGCAAATAAAAGAGAGGCAGTGACTAAGCCAGTTTTTCCTGATGGAGCTCATAGCTCAGCCAGTAACTAGGTATTATCAGTAGTGATTCCCTGAGTGAATATGCATTATTTAGTCCTTATCTGGAGTTTGGGTATTAAGTGTGAAAACCTTTGTCCTTTAATATAGCGATAGGGTGAGGGGACATCAGAGCTAGCAAAAACAGTAAATGGAATTTAAAATGAACTGGGCCAATTTTAGACTGAAGAATAATTTAGTTGCGTAAAACCATCTCTTACAAGTTTTTATGAAGAGAGTATCCTGTCCATAGAGAACCAATACTTGTTCTTGACTATTAAATATATGCAGTAGTAGTGTTGTCACAGTGGAATATTCTTTCAAACATTTGTTGCCCTATCATTACTTTGCCGTCTGTGTTAGATTTGTTGTGTAGCCTTAGGTGATTTCATAGAGAGGGTCTCACTGGGATGAGATCAACTTGGTGGCCTCAGTTCTATGGCCACATAATAAAGAACCAAACATCAAATTGGTCATTGGTGGTAGAAATTACTGTTAGCAGTCTGCAAAGTAAGTTTTATTTCTTCAAAGATATCTACTGGAATCATCATCAGGAGTTCTTATTGGGAGAGTGTGCAAAGATTTTCTCCTTTATCTTTGTGTGTAAAACTCTTCTGTGGTTTAGTAGAGGAATTTAGTCTGCAGGAATCCAGAAATGGTACTTTGCATGCATGCATACTCCTTTATCCATAGCCACCGCAGTGTTAAAGAGTCTTGTAAGGTCAGTCTCAGAGAATTGAAAACAAAATAAAAGTGAAATCATACCATTAAAACATTTTCCAGAAGATGTGGAGTGAAGATTTAGATTATTTTCTTAGTTTCAAGATGCAGGGCTAAATGCTGGTTATAGTCTTTTAGCACGACATCTGACACTTTGGAATATTATATAAATTCTACAAAGGATGATGGTTATTTTAACAATTATTTTCTCTCAGCATGGTTTTCAATAACATTTGAAGCATAAGAGACACTATCAATGTCACTAGTTATTTCTTGGACTTAGGCAAGCACTATTCTTTGTACTCATGATAAGGATGACAATGACAAGATTGAATATTGTATAGGCTAGATTTTCTGGACAATGAATGAAAAGGATGTGGGAATGCCACAGTTGAACCCAGTATTATAGTCTCTGAAGAATGTGCTGATTTCAAGAACAGAGAGGTGTCTTTGGAATTGATGATTTGACTTCATAGGATGGCTAAGGCAGCTGGTAACTCAAGAAATGTTCAGCCTCCATTAGTACTAATGGCTGGTTCAGGGTATTCCCACTATCTGGCCCTCTTGCTCTGGTAATCTTGCCTCTGCAAGTGTGGAAAAGGAAAAGAGAAATCCATGACTTGCCTGATTGCTTAGAAATGTATTTCCACTTCTATTCCTGGTAATAAACTCTCAACCATTATTGCTCTCTGTTCAAGGACTTAGCTTAAGGCTTTGGCACAGTACACATAGAAGAATAGCATAGGCCCAGGAATTACAAAACACTCTTACATTGTATTTTAGTTGGCCTAAAGACTCTAGACTTTGGATGAGGTATACTGAATGTGAATCTTGCTTCTGGCTATATGATCCTAAGGTCCTTATCTTTTCTGATTATGAATGTTCTCATCTATAAAATGGGGTGATATGTAACTTGCAGTAAGCTGAAAGAATTACACAAGACAATGCAAATTAATTGGCAAATTCTTTAACATGGGAAGCTTTTCAGAGGTTATTCAATGAATCAGAAGTTCAGAGAGAACTAGTCTCCCCTGGTTCCCTTTTTTTAACTCTAAAAGCCATCATGATTTTTTTTTAAAGATTTTATTTATTTATTTGATAGACAGAGATCACACCAGCAGTCAGAGAGGCAGGTAGAGAGGGGAGGGGAGAAGCAGGCTCCCTGCCGAGCAGAGAGCCTGATGTGGGACTCGATCCCAGGATGCTGGGATCATGACCCGAGCTGAAGGCAGCGGCTCAACCCACTGAGCCACTGAAAATAAGGGAGGGTCCTTAATCAGTACGTTTTTTTTACTTGAAAGCAAAGATTTTCTTTCATGAAATCTGGCACTTCCTGTAGTAGGTGACTAGAAGGAACAAGGAATATTGGGGTCTGTCATGTTTGTAAGTCACTGTGGAATTATCATTATTATTTTTTGTTTTGGTAGTGAAGGAATTAAATTTTCCTTAATTGGAAAGTTGAAACTTAAAGAAAGAGGAGAGTTGGAACTTCATCTGATGGCACCTGGGAGATAGGAGACCAAAGCCACAAAATAAACCAAAGTTACTAACAAAGGTTATTGTAGACCCAGCTTTGTAAAGCACATAGGACTATTATTACTAAGATCAGACCACACTGTCAAAAGTTAAACAAAACAGTATCTTAGAAGCAGCTATCAACGTAGCATGTACTGCTTGCTTTGAAAGCGAAAGAAAGCTTTCTATTCTACCTTCCCCTAGGCAAACAGGTAGGATAGCTGGTGTGGGCTGCAATTCCTCCCCCTTAGTAGGTGTTCAGTAATGCTCATTGAGTGGCTATATACATGAAATAAAATGATTTAGAGCCCTGTATTTAAAAGGACAGTGTGATGGGGGATGGGGTGAGGAGTACCAAGGAAACTAAGGAATCCTGAAGAACTATTTATGGCTCCTTTGGTAAGACATGCATGAGGAGAGAGGCAAAGGGGCTAGGGCATTCTCTCCCTCTTCCCCTCCATTCCAATCAGGGCTGCATGGTAGTGGAGCGACCAGAGCCTCTGGACATCCTCCAGACCTGCTAGCCATATTCACACATTTATAATCAAGGTTCTTCTTCTCCTCCTTACCTTCTGCTGCATTTGTGTTTCTTGGGTGATTACCACACCCCTCCCATTTTTTCTCTTATCACTTCATTCTTTGATTACCATACTGTGTTGCTGTCACCACCACCATCCTTCGTTTTGTCCTCATCTGCTTTTTTCCCAGAGAGCTATTTTTATTTCTTCCCCATCTTAGGCCAGAAGTGGAATGAAAACATATTTGTAGCGAATGGTGTCTATTTGTTGGCCCTCAGTTTATCTTCAGTATTCGTTTCATTTTTGTGGTCTAATTCAGTGAATAGACAGGACCTTTGAATTAAAAATCAAAGTTTAATTACACTCCTTTGGCATTCAAAATTTGTTGAAATTCATGCCTTAGGAAATAATGAAATATGATAACGTGGCAAATACTCTAGTATTTGCTTAATAGCCATCTGGACAACTTGTCCTCTTTGTTCAGCCTGTGTTTCTAGTGGGACCCTTGTGACTCTTATGGCTGTGGGGATTGGAGTGGGAAGGAATTAGGGTACCCAACAGGAGAGGATATGCCTGCCCCCCACTCTCTGTCTCAACTTGGGTTAAGTGTAAGTTAGCATATCCTTTATATAAGTCTGTCTCTTTCTAGTCCATTTTGGTTTATTTTCTCTGAGTTTTAAGTTTTAATTCATTGAAAACAGAATAAAAAAGAGGGTTTTATTCACAGGGTAGAATAGAAGAGCGGCATCTCAGAGGATAAATCTCAGTGGTGATGTTAGGTAGCTAGACTAACTCCAGAACCAGAAAAGAATGGCAGCAAAGAAAATGGGGATAAAAGAAGGGGAAAATAGAGGTCAGCTAGGGACACTGACCTTTTTCTTTCCGGCCAATTCCCTCCCAGGAAATGATGGGAAATGAGGAGGGCTTTAAATTCAAAGCTCAAGATGCACTGGGGAACTAAGCCAAAGAGGAACTGTACTAACAGCATTGCATATAGCTAGTCATGCCTCCTGATTGCTTTTTTCCTAACCCTGAGTCCAAGAGTTTATTATGGACCATGGGATTTCTGAGATCCTTTCCAATTCTAGAATTGTAGGACTCTGTTCCTTCCCTTATGAGACCTCCCAGTGTGTATAATTTCTCTAAAAAACATTTTAAAATTGTTATTAGGAAACAGTATGTTCTAGTGGCAAGAGTAACTGACTCACAATTTTAAAATCCTGGGTTTGAATCTACAGTGTGTATATCCTATTTGACGCTGTATTATTCTTGGTAAATCATTGAACTTCTGAGGCTAACTTTTCTCACAAGTGTAAAGGGCTAATGAACACAGTCAATCTCATGATTATTGTAGAAAATATATCATGGAAATGGATATTGTGTTGTAATGACTTGCAGTGTTCCCTAGTTTATGTGATTGCCAAAAACATTTTAAGATTTTTGAGGGCAAGGGGTATTTTTATTTTATTATTTATTTATTTTATCTACCCTTGTGAATAGAATAAAATGACTTATTCAGATCATTCCTAAAGCCAGTAATTAAAAGCTGGGTGTTTAGTATCTAGTGTATAAAAACCAAACAAAACTTTAATTGTTGTTGGCTTCTGTGTTACAGCCAAAATGTCAAAATTATAAAAGCTTACCTAATTTTTTTGAGAGGTAGAGCCACTTCTAAAAAATTCACCTGACCGAAGGCTTAGTTAAGTTTCGTTGCAAAGGCAATGAAGTTGCTGGGGATTTTCTTTCGTCCCCTTTCCAAACTAGGTTCCCAGAGGGGATACGCACTGGGGTGCTATGCAGAGTGTTAGAGACTGGCAGCATCAGCATCCCTGGGGAGCTTCTGCCACAGTAATTCTGGAGTTTTCGGAAGCTGTGTTTTAACAAGCCATGCAGGTGACTCAGTGTATGCTCCACTGGAGCAGGAGAAACTCTCTCAGTTGGCTAAGTGGGGTGATGATGCTTCAGGGGAGCCTCACTTTCAAGTAACCTTTTTCATTTTTTTTTCCCCTTTTAGGTCCATCATCGAAGTTAAGGGTGTCATTTATTCAGACTCCCTTGGTCTTGATAAATATACTTACATTCATAATATCTATTATACCATTCTCTACCCATTTTTTTTTACTAGATGATATATATAGGTAATTTAGCATATACACTGTATCTGTTGTGAATGATCATCAATGATATAAATTATGAATGGTATCATTGAGTTCAGACAAGAAAACATCAAATATTGATGAATTGTGGAAAAGCATTTTGTAGGATTCTAGAACTCCTTCATCTCTCAGGGGAATGTTTTCTGGGACTCATGAAATTAGGTCCACTTCATTTTTCTTTTGGTTATACATCCTGATCTTTCCCTTCAGGGATTCAGAAGCTTCTGTACCTTTTTAAGAAATATTTATTCAGCCATTCACTTATTCCATGATTATTCTGTTGAGCTTCTTCCAAGCTTTAGATATTGATTATCATGCTAGGGATTTAAGAATAAAAAACACAGTTTTGTAAATGTGATGCATTTCCTGGATGGGACCCAGGGACCATAATAGTTAAAAACAAGGAAATCTGAATAAAGTCTGAGTTTTAGTTAGTAATAATGGGTCAGTATTGGTTTATTAATTGTGACAAGTATACCCATATTAATGTAAGCTGTTAATAGGGGAAATTGAGTGTAGATATATGGGAACTTTCTGTACTATCTTCACAACTTTTCTGTAAATCTAAAACTACTTGAAAATAAGAAGTTTAATAAAACACACACACACACACACACACACACAGCATCTCTACTCAAACACTATTTCTGAGAAGCTTAAAGCCTAGTTTTAAGAAGAGACAACTCATGATGGAGCAGGATTTTTTTTTTCTATTCGGAAAGTTAACAAAGAGAACCTGTGGAAGCATGGGGTTGGGAAGGAGAACAAGAGCACAGTGTCGGAGATGAATAGGGTAAGAAGTGAGGAGCAAATCATCTGTGTGTAATCCTATCTTGCCACCATTCTTGCCACCCTCACACCAGCATCCCACAGCACCTATAATGTGCTGTGTCCTCCTAGAAATACAATTACCCTTGAATATCCAGGTCACTGAGTTCTACTATGTTCATAGTTTCCACACACAATAGTATCACAAATGTTTTGTGTTCATGCTCAATTAAATTGTCCCCATTTCTATATGACTTTAAGCAATTCTCCACTTTTTTTGCATGAGTAATATGACTAATGTAAACACAGCTAAATTTTGAAATTTTGAAAGACAAATTTATTATTTTATTGTTTGAACCCTTTGAATCTAATGTACTTTGGCTACTTAATTTATTTTGTCAATTGCATTTAATATATAGAATGTAATTATTACATTTATTCACATTAATGTCACCAGTCTGACTTCTTTTGTAGCATGCCACATCTAAATAGTTTCCTAATATAGGTGGCACAAAATGAGGTGTGGTAGGGCTTTCTGGGGGAGCATTCAGAAGTCAGGAAAAATGGATGAGAGTACTTCTCTTCTGCTCCTGCTCCAAAATGTTAGGCCCTACTTTGGCTTCAGGTCTTCTATTATGAAAGTTTTGAAGAGAAATCCAGAACTGCTTTAAAATTATTCAGGAAATATCTGTATATTATTGGAAGGCACAGTTGAGGCCTTTAGCAGAGGATGGCTTGAATTCATCTGGGCCATTACGTGATCAATGTCACATTTCCAGCATCTTTCCTTCCCACTTGCTTCAGTCACAATCTGCAGTGTCCAGTGTAACATTGCATTCATTTCTAGAGTGATGAACTATGAAGAGAGACAAAGAGCTAATGAATGAAATCAGAAACAAAGCCAAAAACAAAGGCCAGACCGTAAAAGGGTCATAACTTACTCAACACCTTTGTTTCTGGAGAATATTCGAAATGAACAAAAGCAAGAATATATGTTTTGTTTTTATCACTTTATCCCTGTGCAAAGATTGGTTTATGAATAATTTGACTATGTTGCCTTTGTTTTGTGGATTTATTATTTTAAAAGCATGGCTGTGGGCAATAATATAATGAGAAGAATAAACAAGGTATATAAGTTTTATAATTAAAGTTAGTTTATGCAAGGTATTTTCAGTTTATTTCCCAGCTCAAGTTAATTGAGAAAGAAACAATAAAAATTTACTTTAAGATTTTATCTAACAAAAATTGGCAGTGTATTTTGAAATAGTTGTATCCTTCAGGTTTTTTTTTCTAGTACCATACTAATTACTCAAATATAATAACCTAATATGAAAGAAGAAATTGATGGACAGAACGGTGAAAAGTGAAGTTAATTCAGGAGAAAGCACACATTTGTAACTGTCCCTTTCTCCTAAAAGGAGTAAATAAATATGGAAACAGGAAGCACCTGATTATTTTATTTTTAGAAACTAAAGTTGTCAAAATAAACACATAGGAAATAGGGTCATTTTGGTCATTTTGAGTAAGGTCAAAATAATACATTTTTAGAAGGAAATGTGGAAAGCAATGGAAATAAAATGATTTCTTTTGAAATAGCTCTGTCATTACTGATGAAACTGATAGAGCTTATTTTTCCTTATGAGAAGAGAAAAAAGGAAAAGAAATTTCAAGTTTGACATTATCATGATGCATGAATATTATACATATTTCTGGTCAGATGAATGATAATATAATAGATACTTTATAATTGCTTACAACTGGTACTGGAATATTGAGCTTGCTGACAGTTTAAGGGTCTGCTTAAACTTGAGTTAACCATATGGTGTATTCTTAGAATAGCCATACCACCCATGTTTAAAATTTAAATTAAACAGAAAAAAAATCTTTTTTCAAAGTCAAATGTTATCATTTTAATTGATGTACTCAGCCATATAACTGTACCTTCTTATTAATAAGGGGACACAAAATAATTCCTTTTAATTGTCCAGAATGAAGAAAGAAAAGAGAGAAGCTAGGACTATGAAATACTACAATGGATATTATGAGCCATCAAAAAATATCAATTACTATCTTACTGTAATTATGAGAAGTTAATATGTTTGAACTTCAACACATTAATATGTTTTGATTTTCTAGTAATTCCCCAATGCAAAATCCCCTTGTAATATTTGGATAACCACAGGAAGAAGAACAATATTACAGTTAAGTCAATTATACTTATAATTAAAAGAATGTAATTATATCTTTGTCATTATATTTCTCAGAAATAAGATAAAAGTTACTCACTGGGCACTGCTTTTGACAGATTTTTTTGCCAAATGTTTTTTACTTGCTCCAAAATGTGCATGCTCAAACTGAAGTCTGATGTATTTTAAGATTGTAGAAGAATTTTCCATATCTGGAGAACAAAAAAGAGAAGTCTCTAAGACTTAAAATCAATAAAATTAGGCAAGAATAAAAATAAAGGATTAGAAAATTAATAACAGTGGGAAAGTTTACATGCATATAAAGCAGTAGGAACACATTAGGTGCCTTTTATAATATTGGTCTCGAGGGATGCAAAATACATAGAATACAGGATTTGGGGGGAATGCAGTTACATTTTGGAATATGTAATTATGTTTACTAGGCATTTACATGCCTATATGAGCGGATATATAATAATACGGATATATTTGTTCAGATTAGAATGCCATTTGTCCCATTAGTCTGCTAATATATACCCACTGCATCGTTAGCACAGATCTAGATATTACTTTAGTTTTGAATGTCCAAAATACTGGAAATATGAGGAAATGTATACACAACTGATCACTATTAAGTTTTGCTGTCTTGGAATAAAACTTGCCTGCAAAGGCACTGCTGGAGGGGGTGCTGCCCCTGAGGAAGCTTGTGGAATACTGCAATTGTGTTACCTCCAGCTCTGGTGCACTTCCCTTCTCGGGTTCCCCAGCCAGGCTCCCAAGTTTCCATTCATGCTGCTCCCAGTGCAGTTTCCCTTTGTCTTCACTGACTATTTTTTTCCTCTTAACAAATAGACCCAGCTGCTCCTGCAGCCGGTTGCCCACACTCCCCCATGCTGCTCTTGCTGAGGATGGCAGCGAGAGCAAAGAATAACAGCTGGGATTGGCTTACTTTGGCATCTAAATAATTTTGGGCGGGTCCATTCCTAACTTTATTATTTCATTTAATTTGTATAATCTTTCCTTCTGCTGAACTTTAAAAAAAATAGGTAAATGATACTGTTTCTGAAATGCTGTCTTTATCTGGCTGTGACTTTCTTTAAATTTTATTTTATTTATTTATTTATTTATTTATTTATTTATTTATTTATTTGACGTAGAGAGTGACAGTGAGAGGGGGAACACAAGCAGGGGGAGTGGGAGAGGGAGAAGCAGGCCTCCCTCTGAGCAGGGAGCCCAATGTGGGGCTCCATCCCAGGGTCCTGGGATCATGACCGGAGCCAAAGGCAGACACTTAACAACTGAACCCCCCAGGCGCCCCCTGGCTGTGACTCTTATACCTGGCTGCTCAAGATGGATTAGTTTATTTTGCACACTTATTTTTTCCACTTTGAAGCACCGTTTGGACAACAAATATTGCAGAAACAAATTTATTTATGTGATACTGGACACCGTACTTACCCTTTCTCTGACTCAAATAGATGGAAAAATAATTGCCCCTCTGCCGTTGATTGTGTTAAGGATTAAATGAAAGAACATTTGAATTCATTTAGAAGAGTGCCTGATGCATAGTAAATGCTCAGTAAGTGTTGGATAGAAGGAAAGTCAAGAGGAGAGAGGGGGAGGGAAGGAGCAGTGGAGAGCACTGGAGAGCAAGAGTGGAGCAAGGGAGAGGAGAGAAAATGGAGAGTGAGTGAGGAGGAGAAAGAAGAGAGGGAGAGAGAGAAGGAAAGAAGAGGAAATAACTGCTGGAATATGGAAAACCAGTAAGTACGCTTATATAGTTAAGACCAATGTCGCACATGTAGGATTTTTTAAAAATATTTATTTATTTGAAAGAGTGTGTGTGCCTATGCATGAAATAATGGGGGGGGGCAGAAGGAGAGAATCTTATTTTATTTTATTTATTTATTTGAGAGAAAGAATGAGAGAGAGATCATGAGAGGAGAGAAGGTCAGAGGGAGCATACTCCCCACGGAGCTGGAAGCCGGATGGGGGAGTTGATCCCAGGATTCCAGGATCATGCCCTGAGACGAAGGCAGATACCCAGCCGACTGAGCCACCCAGACGCCCTAGAAGGAGAAAATCATAAGTAGACTCAGAATCTTAAGCGCAGAGCCTGATGTGGGACAGGATCTCAGGACCCTGAGATCATGACCTGAGCGGAAACCAAGAGTCAGATGCTCAACTGACTGAGCCACCCAAGCACCCCTCACAGAGGATTTCATTTATCTTATTACAACCAAAATAAAAATCAACAGTTAGAAAAGGACTGAAGCTTAGAAAAGCTCGTGGAATTTTACCCAAATCAGAGAATTTTCTCGAAGGTAGGAATTTTAGTGATTTAATCACACGCACGCCAGACAGGTAGTCAGACATCATTTTGAATTTGTACACTCTCATGAAAAGGGCATTCACTACCTGATAATGAAGTCCATTCCATTAAAAAAAATTTTTTTTTTTAATTTTAAGAAATCTCAGCATCCAGCATGAGGCTTGAATTCGAGAGATCAAGAGTCGCATGCTCGACCAGCTGAGCCAGCCAGGCACCCAAGTCCATTACATTTTTCAGTGTTCTGAGGAGGGGAGAAAGTAGTTGCATACCTGATCCCAAATCTGACTGACTGTATCTTCTGAATTTTTAGTTGCAGTTCTTTTCTCTAATACCACAAGGTTATAAGTCATGGCAGAGGTCCACATGCTTAAAAGAGAGTCGTCGTGCCCTTTTGTGGCCATGGGTAAACATTTCTCTTGCCGTGGTTATCCTGACCATGCCACCGGGGTTCCCATCATGCTCCTCTTTGTCACTGCCCCCCCCCACCCCCCCCAAATGGAGCACCACAGTCAATACTCAAGAGATGCCTGCCTTGTCCTCAGAATAGTGGTGCTGTCAACTGGTGACTTTTATTTATTAAAGCCACCTGAGTTTACAGCAGCTCATTTGGCAAATATGCCAACCTATTGGTTTATGTTGAGATTGCATTGTTGTCAGATTTTTCACATAGACTCTAAGCCAGCATGTTCCTTTATTTCACATGTGTGGTTTATTTGTTGAAGTGAAGGAAAACCCTCTCTTGCTTTCTTTAATGTAGAATGTGAATCATAAGCATAATAACAGCATTTTGTGTCCTGGAAAAGGACGTGAGCTCCAGAGTGAGATATTCCAAAATTCAAAGGCTGTTTTTGCTATTGTGTTTAATTTTTCTTAACATCAGTTTTCACATTTATTATCTTTAGAAACTAGCTAGTTAGAAATGGTAAAACTTATGTTTATTTTAGAAATTCCTTTAAAGTATTTTTTTAAATTTAAAATACACATTGCATGGGCTTTCTCTAGAATGTCAGTAGTTGGAAGAAGTTTAACACACATTTAAAGCAATTTTTAAATTAGCATATATGAAATACATGCTTTTGGCTTTTGGGAAAGATGTAGACCACCAATAAATGTCATTGCTGATTTTCTTCATAAACATTCCCAAGATAACTTATATAATTACAGTAAATTAAAGGTTAGTTTGAAATACTTTAATATGAAGAAATAAAACACAACCTTTCTTCACAGCTCAAATAAACAGAAGACTTTTTAAATGTCTTAACAATTTTTATTTAAAAAGAATCTGGAATGGTCACCACAACAGAATGGCAGAATTAAAATACCACCATAGCTGTGAGTGCTTAATTTTGTAACTTTAATTTGCTGTCATTTTGTAGATTTGCCAGTCTCTCTGGGTATTTGTAGAAAGTACTGAAATCTTAAAAAAAAAAGCATATGATTTTTCAGAATAATTTTTTTCATTAACTCCTTGTAAGTCAAATAGTAAGCTCTAGAAAAATAATTCAGTGAGAACTTTATATGTTAAAAATATGTGTCATTAAAATTAAATTTTTAAAAACTCTTTTTTTTAATCAAACTTATCTGTGGTGTCTGTTCTGTTCTTGTTATAGGATTAACTTCGTCAAGTGCTCTTTTCCTATATTACTAGTTCATGAGCTGCTTATACTTTTTTTCGAATTTTGAATGTAGAGGAAAAATGACTCTAAAAATAATATTGAATCAGGTGGTCATCAAGTCTGAAGAACACTACATATCCATTGTTTCTTAAATCAATTTATAGCTTTCTGGTCCCACTAATGTAGTTATGGTCCATCTGCTTTATTACAATAGCCTCCTGACTAACATCTTACAGTCAATCCAATTTACTCGTCATACTACAGAGTGATCATTAAAAATGCAAATCTTACTCATTTCATTCCCTAAAATAAATCTTTAATGGAAGAATACCCACGGCTTTTTAGAGAAAATGTCTACTTCTTGGCTTGGTACACTTGGCTTCTTGTGATCAGAGCCCCATTTACTTTTACCCTTCTTTCTTGTTATATATCTTATTTTGAGTTCCAGTCTCCAGTGATTCTGAACTTCATGACATTCTGGACATCTGTCAAGCCTTTTGTTGCCTCCAAGCTTTTGTACTTTGCCTCTGCTTGCTTCCTAGGATGGCTTTTTTTTCTTTTGTCTCCATCCTCCCTTCCTCTTCTGCTTACTCTTAATGACTGCTCATTTTTTAGGACTTGATTTAGACACGGTATGCCTTTGCCAGTCTTCCATTAACCTTCACAGCAGTTACGTTGTATTTCAATTGTCGATTTATATATTAAGTTCACTAGGATTAACTTGTTGAGAATAGAGACAGTATTTTATTCATTACTGTATCACAAGTATGTATTTTAGTACCTAGCAAAGAGTAAGAACTCAATAAATAAATGGATGAATATGTTGTGCTATGGCCAACTGGTCTTTTCTGGTTGTTCATTCTATGCAAGAAACATGTGGGAAAAGCTATACTTCATTGGCACAAAAGAATCTTTCTCTAATTTAGGAGAGCCACAAATAGCCTGTTCACAGATAGTTCCAAAACTACTCATAAATAAGTTACCCAGAAGTTTAATCATTTTTAGGTTGATATAATTTTTTTAGTGTTGTGGGAGAATACTTTTTTTTTCAAAGCTTTTATTTATTTGTTTGACAGAGATCACAAGTAGGCAGAGAGGCAGGCAGAGAGAGAGGAGGAAGCAGGCTCCCTACTGAGCAGAGAGCCCGACTGGGGGCCAGATCCCAGGACCCTGAGATCATGACCTGAGTTGAAGGCAGAGGCTTTAACCCACTGAGCCACCCAGGCGCCCCAAGAGAATACTTTTTAAGAACTACTCTACCTTGTACAAATTCCAGATCAGCATCTTTGGTAACATCTAGTATATGAAACAGCCTTTTAAAAAGCCCATCAAACAGTGATTTACAATTTCCTCCTTCATAAAGTCACTTAGTTACCAGTGTATCCAAATTATAAATTCTAGTAAAGGAAGTGGAAGCTCTTTATATTCTGTGACATAGTTATGGAAAAATATTTGGTGGAGTTAGTTTCATTCCTTTATAGTTAACCTCCTCAGGGCATTTATTAGCCCTTATATCTGAAATGGAAATTGATCATTCTCAAAGGAGAGTTATATAAAAATACAACTACAAAATGAGGATCATAGAGGGACATAAAACGGTAAAAATAAAAGTTAATGCTGAAAAGGAATTTTTTGGCCACAAAAATACTTAAAATTATGCTAAGATTTGTTTTATACTTTGTATTTTTTATTTAGAACAATAATTCTTAACATATGTTTTAGAATTTTAACCAAATTAGTTATTAAAATGGAGATAGAGTATGAATTGGAATCTTTGAAGAATGTTTCTTGGCGGATGTGGGAGCTCATCTGGGACTTGAAGGATGGGTAGGACTTCAGGAAAGGGAGAACAAGGATGAGGGCATTGCAGACTGAGGCAAAAAGTCAAGGCTGGTAAGGAAATTATAGGGAATTTTTAGGAGAAAGCTGAACTTCAGAAATAGAGCAGGTAAACACTGAGTATGTATACTGGGGATCGTTTGCTAAGTATATCCTTTTTATTAGAAGGTATTCAAGTGTGGCAAATTGTGATTTTTGTAAACATAAACATTCAAATGTAATTCCTTTTCCTATTCTGGCAAAATGTCCCATCTCAGAGCTAGTTATCTCTAACATGAGATAATGTGGTATTTCTGTTTGCTCTAGAATGTACTTGTACCAAAAGTAGGAAATGCAAAAGAGAGAGTTTTTTTCTTATGTTAAAAAGGTCATAACATGAGTGCTAATTGCCCTAGCTACTTAGATCAAGTTTTGTAATAATCCAGGTATTTCTGTCTTTGTTTATCAAGACACCATTGTTCAAAATGCTTTTTTTCTTTGTTTGCAGTCTGTATACCCCACTTGTCAAAAGTTTAAGAAAATAGACTCACACACAATTCACAGCTGAATTTACCCCCAACTGAACATAATTATTGAAGAAAGAAAATCATAGATTTGGAAGGAACCCCAAAGGTATCTAGTTCATGGTTTAATCTGTTCAAGGGCAGAGATTGAACCTGCCACAGCACAGGTACTTACTGAAGACGTGGTTTTCTTTTTTTTTCTTAATCAACTTAATCCATTTTACTACCTCTAGGCAGGATTGTTTAAAACCTTTCCTGATGAAAAAATTCCACTTAATAAATAAAGCTTTCAGGAGAGAGATTCCACAACAGCTCCCAGTATTGAGCGAAACTCAGTGTTTAGAAAGCCGACTGAAAACATGTTCTTTATTATATCTCAAAGATCTCATTCAGGCTACTTCTATTTAAGACCATCCTCTCTAGTGTTGTGTAGTTCACTTAAGATAGTAAAATTGCTTTATAGTTGCTATAATCTGCCTTCTGGTGGGAAGGTGTGGGTGTCTGTGTGCAAACCTCTCTCCTCTAGTGGGAAAAACAATGATAGAGATATATAAAGTGTGGCATTGTTAATGTTAGTCTTTTTATGACCTGAGAACTTCCATGTAGTTTTAATCTATAAACTTCCTTTCTTTAAAAACAGAAATATTCCACCCCTGCCAGCTTCTAGGAGCCCCCGCCTTCACCCATGTGGTTGAAGATATAGCACACCCCATCTGTTTTTTTCCCCCTCCCCTCTGAGCCATAATCTGAGCTCTCAAATTTTCTATAAATTTTCATCATCATTATTTTATTTTGTCTCCAGGTCCCTCACTGTCACACTATGTGCAAGGAGGGAGTAGAAAAACAACATGATAGTGAATTGAAAGCCATGTATAACATGATGTCTACAGACATTTTAGAACAGTTCAGAGGCATCAAATCTCAAAATAAGGATAACAATGGTGGTCATTTCAGGTTCCTTGTAGGGATAGAACGTAAGAGGTGCTACAGAAAAGCTTACAAGAGTGCTGGGCGCAGAAAAGGTGCGCAGTTAGTATTAGCTGTTGTTATTTGCCCCGATGAAGGTGGCATTGGTAGTAGTGTCAAATACATTGCAGCAGAATCTGTGTCTTGTTTTTATCTTCTGCAGGGAATAGAGTGCTTTGTCCTATTCATAGGTATGTTCAGTACATGTATGCATACATATATTCATTAAGTAGGTCTTAATTCAACCCAACAAAATTCCTTATTTAAGAACAATAGGTAGGGGGTGCATGGGTGGCTCAGTCATAAAGTGTCTGCCTTCGGCTCAGGTCATGATCCCAGGGTCCTGGGATCGAGTCCCGCATCAGGCTCCCTGGTCAGTGGGGAGTCTGCTTCTCCCTCTACCCCACCTCCCTGCTCATGATCTCTCTCTCTCTCAAATAAATAAAATCTTCAAAAAAAAAAAAGAACAATAGGTAGGATGTTACTTAAGCATTTAAACTGTTGTGATGTACTACTTGAGCTGTTTATTAGTCTTTTAATTCTTCATTGGGTGCCTGATAGAATTGCACAATCCTACCTCCCTTTAGAAGTTAGCATGGCTTGTGACTTGATTTGGCCAATTAAATGAGGTCAGAATTGACAAATGGCACTTTTTGCAGAAACTGTTATCCGTGAGGCCGAGGGTGTGATTTGTCACATTTCCACTTCCTGCCTCAGCAGTCACAAATCCACTTGCCAAGGTGGAGCTTCAGTTACCTGGGTGTCAGTGTTTTTTGCTAAGCTGGGTCCCACATGAAAACCTCGATATGTAAACTGAGTCTGAGATTTCCAGGGTTGGTTTTGTTGTTGTTGTAGAGTAACCTGTCCTTTCTTAACTGACAATTGGCAACACATTTATTTGTGAAGCAAACATTTTTGCTACTAGACATGACGAAGCAAACTATTTTCTCCACACACATAAATTACCTTCAGGTGTCACTCCGCATAACTGATTACGCCGTGCCAACTTTCTCTACACTAAATGTGGTGAAATTCTTTCCTTACAAGGAAGAAACACAGCATCTGTTGTATTTGAACAGGAAAACTGCTTCTGGCTGGCTGTCCACAGTGCTGAATTGGAAATAAAATCTGGCTGGCTGTTTATCTCCCAATTTTTAGCACTTTGGAGTGATGACTCTGAGGAGCTAGACTTACCTATGTCGTTGTATCTCACACTCGCTCTTCTGTCATCTTGTGCAATGCTAAGTGCAGAGTGTAGTGACTTAACTTGTGACAGGTACAACTGTTAAATAATCACTTGGGATTATTCGGACCAACAGAGCAACTCTTCTCTCAGTCGTAGCAAGAAAGACTGGAAGGTGGAGAAATAATCTTCCCTGCCATTCTTCTACACCACATACTTGGCTTTTCACTGAGAGATTCAACAGTATTTCTGGAATTCTTGTTTCTCTGTTCTTATATATGAATCTTGCTTTGTATTTTAAATGCTTAAAACGATGTTACATCTTCAGAAGTCATCTTGGGTGTAATTTTCAGTAAATGATGATAAAGAAAATTACATTGCTTATTCTCTAATAGGAATGAGTAAGGAATTAGGATGAAAGACATAGTGATAATGGAAACTGAAAAAAAAAGTTATTTTGAAAGAACTGTCTTTTAAAATTTGTTTGCACCATCCTCAAGAATTTATCCTTAAGCTCTTGAGTTTATCTTTAATTTTTTCACATTAGTTTATCATCTTAGTATTAAGAATTAAAAATTATGACATTATGGGGGTGCCTGGGTGACTTAGTTAAGTATTTGGCTCTTGATTTTGGCTCAGGTCTCCATCTCAGGACCCTGAGGTAGAGCCCCAGATTGGGAATCCACACTCCACCGGGGGTCTGTTGGAGGTTCTCTCTCTCCTCTCCCTCTGCCCCTCGCCCTGCTGTTGTGTGCAAGCATGTGCTTGCCTTTGAGTAAATAAATAATCTGAACAAAAATTATTTCAAAATTGAAGTATGGATTGTAAAATACAAATGTATTAAATGCAGAAAAATACAAATAATCTTGATTCTAAAGCTTCATTAATCATACTCATGTGGGATATTTTTAGGCCTGAATTCTTGGCCTCATGCTAGGGTAAGCCTATTTCTCTATGTAAATAGAGCTCCTTATTTGTTCAATTTTAGATGAAATGTGTAAAGAAAGAGTACTTTCTGAGAACAGTGGTCATTTCATATTGTTTTGTGGTTTACAGTGCTCCATTAAAAACAGCATGCTATTGTTGGGTCTATTTTAAACACTCATACAGTCTCATTCACAAAGGAGATTTGATAATTCCTTCCCATGATTTTTTTTTTTATTCTGTATATTTTAGATTTAATTCTATATATTATTTACTTATTGATGGGAGGATGGTGAGAAGGGCAGGATAGGTTAAATGGATTAATTGGGAGACACTAAAAAGGTAGTCTCCTTTGCTTTCATATTGTAGAACAGTTATGATGTTAGGGTGCTATTCCCAATGTGAATAAAAGTGACTATTTTTAAGTATCTACTTTGTGCTCCATGATATAGATGCACTCTCTCAAATCTTCCAATTAGCTTTATATTATTATTCCTATTTCATGCATAAGCTAAAAGAAGCTCAATCATTTAGGTACCTTTCCCATATAAAGCCATGTAGCTGTTTAGTGACAAAACTGGATTCGAACTTGGTGTCTGTTCTTTCTGAACAAAACAAACTGAATTATGGGTATAATTTTGAAAGATTATTTTCACATTGTCTTTCCCCGTGATACATAGATTAGTCTTCACTGTGTTTTTCTATGTGAAATATTGACTTTTATTATACTAATGTTTTAAGTTTGGACAAATCTTGTTGAAGCATTACAGTATGAACTCTAAATCATGGCTTCCAAAGAACTTGTTCCTCAGGGTAAGAGGACACCTATCCCAGAAATAGACATTGATATGTTTCACCTCATCCCTGGTGAGAATGGAGCACTCTGTTCTTTGAATTCCAGGGATAAAATTAGACAGTGTAGGCCTAAACTGCACAAACCATACAATTACCAAAATATACTCTTGGCATCAGGAAGGCACTGGGGACTCGGCAGGTATTTTGTTTGCTTATTTTTCTCATCAGCTGAGAACACAGTCAAATTTGGGCTGTGTGACCTTGGGTATTTTGCTACCTAGGACTCAGTCCTTCATCTATAAAAATATACCAGCCTCCTACCTAAGGTTACTTTCTGGATTAATTTGAATGTCATATATAAAGTTTAAATCACAGTGCCTATCATAGTAAAACCTTGAAATTATAAGTATTTACAGAAAACATGAGAACATGCATTAAGAAAGAAATTGTGTCACCACCTCTGTATTTATCTCTGGAGAAGAATATATATATGTATATGTATATGTATACGCATTAGTTATTGAGTGATCCTCTGAATAAGAATAAAGCAGCTTAAGGAGGATAGAATGTACTAGGGCTTCTTTTTTACATAGGGTGGTCAGAGAGAGCGTCTATGATAGGTGATATTAGAGATCTGAAGGAATATGGGAACTTGGGGGAAAACATTATGGACAGAGAGACTGGCAAGTAGAAAGTCACTGAAGCTGGAGCATCATCTGTCCTTTTGAACAGTGAAGTGAGCAGGTGGAACAGTGAGAGAGGAAATCCTTGAAGTAGATGGGGATGTGAAGTGATCTGTTGGTCTTCTCTGCAATACTGAAGACTAGATTTAGGCTATATGAATGGGAAACCATTGGGGAGTTTTGAATGAAAGGGCTTTGTCTGACTTTCAGGTTGAAGACGTTACTGACTTCTGCTTAAACAATGATAGACTTTAGGGACCAGGATTGAAACAGGGAAACCAATTTGGAGCCTCTTTTAATAATTCAGGTTAAGATACTTTGGTAGCGGGGCACCTGGGTGGCTCAATGGGTTAAGCCTCTGCCTTCGGCTCAGGTCATGATCCCAGCATCCTGGGATCGAGTTCTGCATTGGGCTCTCTGCTCATTGGGGAGCCTGCTTCCCCCCCTCCCCGTCTGCCTGCCTCTCTGCTTACTTGTGATCTCTCTCTCTCTCTGTCAAATATATAAATAAAATCTTAAAAAAAACAAAACAAAACAAAAAAAGAGACTTTGGTAGCATGGGTGAGAGTGGTATTGATGGAGGCAGAAAGAAAAGGTATCATGGATATTAAGGTAGAGCTAACACAATTTGCTGATAGATTGTATCAGGATATAAGAGGTAGAAAGAAGCCAAGGATGAATCCAAGGATTTTGTCCTGAACAACTGGGACAGTGTAGTTGTTGCTTCTTCATGGGGAAGGTTGCTAGAGAAGCAAGTGTGTTAATGCCCAGAACAGTGTGGTCGCTGGATGGAGTCTGAGGTCAAGGAAAATGACAGTTATTGGTGGGTGATCTGCAGCATGGGTGCCTGATGCTGGAATGATCTGGTGAGAAGAAACATCTGGTGATGTACAAGTGGGACTGAAGTCCTTGAGGAGGTCAGTGATAGGATTGACTGAAGCAGAGCACAGGCCAGGCTGCCGCAGCAATGCACAAGGACTGCATGGGATAGGAGTATTGATGAAGGTCGTCAGCAGAATCGACAGCAGGGGGGAGACCTTGGGATTTTTCTCTTGATAATTTCTAGTTTCCCAATTGTATGTGAAGCAAGTGTCTCCGCTGTGGGAGGAGCATGAGGAAGGAGGTTGTATTAGTGGGACTGAGTTGCCATGACAAAGTAGTACAGACTGGGTGGTTCAAGCAACTGAAATATATTTTCTCACAATTCTGGAAACTAAAATTCTGAGATCAAGGTATCAGCAGAGTTGGTTTCTTCTTAGGGCTCTCTCCTTGGCCTGTAGATAGCCATCTTCACCCCTTGTCTTACATGGTCACATCCCAACCTCCTCTTACATGGACACCAGTCCTATTAACGTTGGGCCCACCCTAATGACCTAAGGATTTCATTTTAACTTAAATACCTCATGAAAGGATTTATCTCCATATACAGTCACATTCACACATACTGGGGACTAGAGTTTCAACCTGTGAATTTTGAGGGCCACAGTTCAGCCCATAAAAAGATGGCTGAGTTTGAGGAAGTGGTATGAATGAGCTAGGGAAATTTCCCTACAGAAATAAGTGAAAATTAGGAAATTTCAGTTGATTCTGTAAACCTGTTCATAGTCCCATCATTGTAATATCTATAACATTAAAAAAAAAAAAAAACAAAACTGGGAGAGGCACCTGGGTGGCTCAGTGGGTTAAGCCTCTGCCTTCGGCTTGGGTCATGATCTCAGGGTCCTGGATCGAGTCCCACGTCAGGCTCTCTGCTCAGCAGGGAGCCTGCTTCCCCTTCTCTCTCTGCCTGCCTCTCTGCTACTTGTGATCTCTCTCTCTCTGTCAAATAAATAAATAAAATCTTTAAACAAAACAAAACAAAACAAAAAAGCCAGGGATAGGGGTGCCTGAGTGGAACAGTTGGTTGAGCAGTTGACTCTTGGTTCCAGCTCAGGAGGTGACCTCAGAGTCCTGGGATCAAGCCTCTCCAGCGGTGGGCTCCAAGATCAGTGGGGGGCTCTGCTTGAAAGATTTTCCCTCTCCTTCTGCCCCTTCTCCCCACACCCATGCACATGTGCACATGCTCTTTCTTGCTCAAATATATAAATAAATAGATCTTTAAAAAAATTTAAGGGGACTTAAGTTTAAAGTTTTAATAACTCTATTCATGCCAATTCAATTCAATAAATGTTTTCTGTACCTATATTTTGTATTCAGTAGTATAGAAGATAAAATAGAAACTAAGAACAGTAGCTCTAGATTTCTTCAGTATGCACTTATGTGTTCCAGGTATTTTTGCCAAGTGCTTTACACTTGTTATTTCATTAATTACACCTGCAAAGGGTTAAGATTAGAAAAGTGGAAAAGAGAGAGAGATTGGTAAAGTGAGCTTTCATCCTATAACCTTCAGATTAAAGTCCTGTTTCTGCCACTTCCTCATGCAATCTTACATTCTCTCTGAAAAGTCTCTGTGCATTACTTGCTTCAGGTATTTAACATTTTTGTTCACATTTTATTTGTAGTTTGTCCTTAAATCAAGATTTAGTATTTTCCATAAATATTTTTATCACATTTTACAGTCTACTGTAGCATATATTTATACTTTCTATCCAAAATGGAGGGGAGTCTCTTTGGCTTTTTGAAAATGTCTTGTCTGTAATCATTCAGTGGGCAGTATTTAATTTTATTATGATAAAATGTAATGGAAAATTTAAAAAATATGACACATTATATAAGTAGGAAACTAACAAACATGATCTCAGGATACCATTTTTTCTATCATTGATGGAGCCTTTTTAGGCTTCATGGTTATGCTACATGATCAAATATATAGCAGTGATGAAAATTATTCAAAAAATGTTCAAAGAGGGGCGCTTGGGTGGCTCAGTGGGTTAAAGCCTCTGCCTTCGGCTCAGGTCATGATCCCAGGGTCCTGGGATCGAGCCCGACATCGGTCTCTCTGCTCAGCGGGAAGCCTGCTTCCTCCTCTCTCTCTCTCTGCCTGCCTTTCTGCCTACTTGTGATCTTTGTCTGTCAAATAAATAAATAAAAAATCTTTAAAAAAGTGTTTATAAGAGAAGTAAAATGTCTATTAACAATAAATTATTGTTAATAATTTGGGCATAATGTTTAAATTATTTTTTTCAATACATAGTAATTTGCCAGACATTTCTCTATACTTTCTCAATACTTAGAAATTTGTCAAATGGCTTTTCTTTTAGTTCTTGACAGTCATCCTTTTAATTTTTAAAATGAATGAAATTTTATGCTACAAATTATACCTTAGTCTACTTTTCTTTACTTAGCTCTCTGAAGCAATGAGACTCGGGGTTTTTACCACCTATGAAAGCTTCAGTGTGCTTATAACAATTTTGGATCACATGCTATTTGAAAACCTGAAGAATACTGTGGATTCTCACAAAAAATCCAAAACTTTGCATGTGCACTCAGAATGTTGTATGCAATTATAAGGGCAAAGAATGTGCTCTGTGGGTAGAGAAGATATTTACATTTATAGTTTATGTCTTGAGAATCAGACTGATAACACAATCCCAAAACATCTAGTGATGTTCATACATTCAGATAAAGTCAATTAAGTTGAAAAAAAAAAAGAGCTAAATATGTCATTTGTTATAATGTGGTTATAAAAGCTAACTCATTGAATCTGTCCTTTATTAAAGTTATATGAGTACTGCCTGATGTCATTTCATACTGGGGGATTCAAAAGGAAAGGCAAATTAGCTCAGTGGGAGCTAATCTGAGCATCATGTCAGTGGTTGGAATAGCACTTCTCAGTGCTCATTTAGAAGTTCAGTATTCCTGAGTTATTTCCAGTTGTACCAATCAGAGAGTATTGGTACCATTCCTGTGGATTTGACATTTAAGGAATGGGAGCATATCTCATATCCTGAGTAAATAGCCCAAATACAACACAAAGATTATGAAATTATACTATTTTTTTAATTTTTAATAAACATATAATGCATTATTAGCCCCAAGGGTACAGGTCTGTGAATCGCCAGGTTTACACACTTCACAGCACTCATCATAGCACATACCCTCCCCAATGTCCGTAACCCTACCACCCTCTCCTGACCCCCCTTACCCCAGCAACCCTCAGTTTGTTTTGTGAGATTAAGAGTCTCTTAAGGTTTGTCTCCCTCCGGATTCCATCTTGTTTCATGTATTCTTTTCCTACCCCCAAGCCCCCCACGTTGTATCTCCACTTCCTCATATCAGGGAGATCATATGATAGTTGGGAAATGACACTATTTTTAGCTTTAATTTCAAATATTTCTTGGAAGCGTCACCTTACTAGATCTTATTCTGTATTTTAATATTAGTCACAATATAATATGCAAATAGGAAAATACATATATTTTTTAAAATGATAATATCTAACCTGATTTTTTTAAAAAATCTCATTGAGATTGCCCAGGAAATGGATCAACTGCTAACATATTAAGGTTCACAAATCATCAGTTCAATGGCTTTTTGTAGATCACACTGAGAGGAAAAACCATTAACTACTCTGTTTCTTTATTCTGTAAGTCAGGACTTTCAAAGATTTTTCAGCTTGGGATGCATGGAAGGTAGCAATCTTGCAAGTTCTCAATTTTCTCATCACATACAGTTACCTCAAGCTGGTGAATGCCAACCAGAGAGATAATGATTGCAGTTCACCAAAGTGTAATTAGGATTCTGGGTCTCAAAATATTTAATAAAATATTTGAGATATCAAACTTTTATTATTTGTTTCATCTGATTTTTTTTAAAGATCTTATTTATTTATTTGACAGAGACATCACAAGTAGGCAGAGAGAGAGGCAGAGAAGGAGGCTTCCTGCCTAGCAGAGAGCCCGATGTGGGGCTCGATCCCAGGACCCTGGGATCATGACCTGAGCAGAAGGCAGAGGCTTTAACCCACTGAGCCACCCAGGTGCCCCTGTTTCATCTGCTTTTAATTTTAAAATTGTATCTCCTTACATATTTAAAAGTTCATGTAATAACATAATTCAATGCATATCTAAATAGTAAGAGAAAACCATTTAGGTTTAAAATCAAATCCAGAAAATTTAACACTTCTGCTTAAATTCGATCTAAGAGCCCTAACAGCCAGGCACTTTTTCACAAATTGTAGACAGCCTGATTCAAAGTATACACATAGGGCTTAAATGGAACAAAATATCTGAAGAGAGGAGCTGCCCTTCTCTGTACATGCTTATTACTTATTAAACTAATTTCACTACACTTTTCAGGGGTGGGGATGAAATTTCTTTGTCCTCCATCAATTGGTTTGCTTTGCAAATGCACTAATGCACCTTATTCCAACAAGGAAGCTCTTGATGAATGGTTAGAACCGTTTTTGCTTTCCAGAAATGTGGTTATCCTCAGGTCCATTAGGTGAACCACACAATTAGGGATATGAATCTTTATTCCCTGCACCTGAAGACATTTTTGGCAGAGGATGATTTGGCAAGATAAACACATTTAACTTCCTATTCAGTTTCTTAGCACATCAATTTTATGCTTGTAGCCTTTAAAAAATACTCACATGGGCAAGAGGAGTAACCAAAGAAAAGTGTATGCAAGTGTTTGTATAATTACTCATTAAAAGTACTATGGTGTTGCCATAGATGACTACAGCGATTAAATGGCTAGGTTTTCATGTAATATTTTAGAAGAATGCAAAGGTCTACAGCAGACAAAAATAAAATTGTGGCTTAAGAGATTAGAAGATATTTGCACTGTGAGAAAACCATTGTTTTTGGTCTTTTCCTTTATACTTTAAATAGAATTGCACCCATCTTACTGCTGGTATTAAAGTTAATTAAACCAGTTTATTTAGTTAAATCATTATATTTAAGCTACACTGGGTAGATTACCTCCTGATCTCCTTAACAGAATGCCTGCAGCAGCATATAGTTTTATTCTGACAAGATATGCCATTTTTCTATATAAGTAGTTATCAAAATAGTATTAGCACTTAAGTCATAAGAATACAAAACTTTAGGGGTCCCTGGGTGACTCAGTGGGTTAAGCCTCTGCCTTTGGCTCAGGTCATGGTCTCGGGGTCCTGGGATGGAGCCCCACATCGGGCTCTCTGCTCAGCGGGGAACCTGTTCCCCTCCCCCCCGCCTGCCTCTCTGCCTACTTGTGATCTCACTCTCTGTGTCAAATAAATAAATAAAATCTTAAAAAAAAAGAATACAAAACTTTACTACTTCTTTCTTGTAGTAACTTACAGATATCGCCTCTTCATGTTGTAGGCAAGAAAGGATCAGCTGCAAGCTTTCATGTTTTTATTCCCTTTTCTCTTCTATGTTTCATCTCCCTAACACAGTCAACAAGAACAGAAATAGCCCAATGCTCATACTAACACATGAACTTCAGGGATTTCTTTGGGTGGGAGCTAATGATGTACACATTCGTACCACTTTGAAATGCTTTATTACACCCAGAAGTAGAGGACTTTGACCAGTGAGTTGGTGTTTCATGGAGAAATACAGCATTGGATTAAAAGCTTATTGGAGAAATATTATATAATGTAACTAGTTTTTCTTGGACATGTACATAAAACAATACAAAATTGCACAGTGAGGGTGGGCTAAATTTCAATTTCAGTTTTACTTAAACTGAAAAGTTTTACTTAAACTCTGTGCAAGCTGTGATACTTAAGAGGGATCAGTGTACTTTTAGCTATTAAGGGAATTATAATATAACAGGAATAATGATACATGCAAAGAAATGTGAATAGTATGGGTAAAATGGAGCAGCAGTGGGACATTACAGACAAAAGGTGGGAGGAATCATAGCAGGAAAAGTGAAACTGATGTTTAAGAGTCCTTAAAGTTTAAGGTAAGTTGGGACAACCAATTTTAATTGTTTTACATTTTGAGATTAAAGTTGATAGAGTCAAGAGTATTTTCCTTTGATTCTAATGTCTTAGTTGGCTCCTGGATGCACCTGCAAATGATATTATTAGTCCTGGAACACTTTGATTATATCATGAGATTTAGAATCTGTTAAATTTAAGTACTGATCTGGAAAAAGAAAATGTACTTCTAAGTGGCAGGTGCTTTAGACCTCTGAAGGTAAGATGAGGGCACATCTTTTTTGGGAGGGAGAGGAGCCATGGAGAGGGGCATGTTCATTAGAAATTATTGAACATTTGTTATGTGAAAACAGATTTTTAGATATAATATCAAGAATAATATCAAGAAGGGTTGTATGAAGGCAGTGGTAGCTCATATGGTAACAGTGACTCATGATTTGTGACCACTTCAAAACTTCAGAGAATATGGTTTTTCTCACATTTTCTACATCATCACGTTGCTGAGATTTTATTGTGTCTCCTGATGATTAAGTATTATGGAAACAAGAACTACATTGCCCCTACCCTGAAACAGAATTAAAGAGACAAAATTCTCATCTACCCTATTCCCAGTGTAACCCACAGCATTCTGGAATCCTCCCTACTATTCAGAGTTAATAAAAATATTCTTTTTTTTTTTAAAAAAGATTTTATTTCTTTATTTGGCACAGAGAGAGATCACAAGCAGGCAGAGAGGCGGCAGAGAGAGAGGGGGAAGCAGGCTTCCTGCTGAGCAGAGAGCCCGATGCAGTGCTCGATCCCAGGACCCTGAGATCATGACCTGGGCCAAAGGCAGAGGCTTAACCCACTGAACCACCCAAGGGCCCCAATAAAAATATTCTTCTTCCTCCCTCCTTTCTCTCCATCTCCCCTTATTTCTCCTCCATTCCTTTTTATAGTGGTGCTAATGGAAGTATACAAGCTTAGTCACCATTTATTGCACTCTTAGTATATGTCAAAAATTATGCTAAGAACATTAATTACATTAATTTTTATTCTTAACACCTCCGCTGAAACGTATATTTTGTGTCTAATTTTTTTCAAGTAAAAGAAAGTAGCATATACTAGATTAACCAAACAGGTCAGGTTTACTATAAGGGACAGTTCATGATCCAGAGCACTACATATAACCAGGCCTCAGGAAAGGAGAAGAATCAGGACATAACAATATATTAGGAACTCAGGAAGGAAGCTCTCTTTTATCTTGGTTTTATCTATATACCTGTAGCTTGGTTTTCTCTCCTTCTGTGTACAGAGGACAAAAGAAAGGTGGTCACTCTACAGGTTCAATAGACTAGCCAACATTAATGACTGTCTCTCAAGCCCTAGGCCAAATTCTTAGGAAAAGAAAAATCTGACTTTCCTAAGGGCTTGACTTAGCTATCCAAAACTAATGCAAAGACCTTTATCTGGAGAGTTAGGTTTTCTTGGATTAAAGATGGGAAAAGAGTGTTCAGAAAAACCATCTTGTATGCATTCCCTAGGATGAGGATAAATCAAAAAGGGTAGCTAGTTTATCCAAATTCACATAGTAAATAAATGGCAAGATGGAATTTCAGAACACAGATTTTGAGCTTAAAGTCCAACTAGCTTTTGTTGAATTATGTTGGCTTTGTATTGACATCCTCTTGATACTATAATAGATTACTATAAATTCGGTCTTCTGAAATGACAGTCTTATTATCTGAACAATTTCAGAGGTGAGAAGACTTAAATATGTTGGAAGAGTTTCTCTTCCTTCTAGAGGCCTTAGGAGGAATCCATTTCCTTACCTTTTATACTTTGATGAGACCTCCTCCTTGCACCCTTCCCTCCTCTGTTTTTCTCATCTTACAGCTTTCTCTCCCTGTGACCCTTCTACCTCCCTCTTAAGAGGACCCTTGTGACTGCATTGGATCTACCCATGTAATCCAGGATCATCTCCCCACCTCAAAATGCTTAACTTCTTTACATTGTTAAAGTCTTTTTTTTTTCTTTTCTTTTTTTTTATTTAAGCTTTTTTTTATTTAAACATATAATGTAACCACACCACCCTCTCCCAACCCCTCTCCCCCCCATCCCCCTCAGTTTGTTTTATGACATTAAGAGTCTCTTTTGGTTTGTCTCCCTCCCGATCCCATCTTGTTTCATTTTTTTCTTTTCCTACCACCTTAACCCCCACCCCCGTTGCATCTCCACTTCCTCATATCAGGGAGATCATGTGATAGTTGTCTTTCTCCAGTTGACTTATTTCGCTAAGCATAATACGCTCTAGTTCTATCCATGTCATCGCAAATGGTAAGATTTCATTTCTTTTGATGGCTGCATAGTGTTCCATTGTATATATATACCACTTCTTCTTTATCCATTCATCTGTTGGTGGACATCTAGGTTCTTTCCATAGTTTGGCTATTGTGGACATTGCTGCTATAAACATTCGGGTACACGTGCCCCTTTGGATCACTACGTTTGTATCTTTAGGGTAAATACCCAGTAGTGCAATTGCTGGGTCATAAGGTAGCTCTATTTTCAATTTTTTGAGAAACCTCCATGCTGTTTTCCAGAGTGGTAGCACCAGCTTGCATTCCCACCAACAGTGTAGGAGGGTTCCCCTTTCTCCACGTCCTCGCCAGCATCTGTCATTTCCTGACTTGTTCATTTTAGCCATTCTGAATGGTGTGAGGTGGTATCTCATTGTGGTTTTGATTTGTATTTCCCTGATGCCCAGTGATGTGGAGCACTTTTTCATCTGTCTGTTGGCCATCTGGATGTCTTCTTTGCAGAAATGTCTGTTCATGTCCTCTGCCCATTTCTTGATTGGATTATTTGTTCTTTGGGTGTTCTTTGGGTGTTCTTTGGGTGTCTGTTCATGTCCTCTGCCCATCTCTTGATTGGATTATTTGTTCTTTGGGTGTTGAGTTTGCTAAGCTCTTTATAGATTTTGGATACTAGCCCTTTATCTGAAATGTCGTTTGCAAATACCTTCTCCCATTCTGTCAGTTGTCTTTTGGTTTTGTTGACTGTTTTGCTGTGCAAAAGCTTTTGATCTTGATGAAGTCCCAATAGTTCATTTTTTCCCTTGCTTCCCTTACCTTTGGCATTGTTCCTAGGAAGAAGTTGCTGCGGCTGAGGTCGAAGAGGTTGCTGCCTGTGCTCTCCTCAAGGATTTTGATGGATTCCTTTCTCACGTTGAGGTCCTTCATCCATTTTGAGTCTATTTTCGTGTGTGGTGTAAGGAAATGGTCCAATTTCATTTTTCTGCATGTGGCTGTCCAATTTTCCCAACACCATTTGTTGAAGAGGCTTTTTTCCATTGGATATTCTTTCTTGCTTTGTCGAAGATTAGTTGACCATAGAGTTGAGGGTCTATTTCTGGGCTCTCTTTTCTGTTCCATTGATCTATGTGTCTGTTTTTGTGCCAGTACCATACTGTCTTGATGATGACAGCATTGTAGTAGAGCTTGAAGTCTGGAATTGTGATGCCACCAACTTTGGCTTTCTTTTTCAATATTCCTTTGGCTATTCGAAGTCTTTTCTGGTTCCATATAAATTTTAGGATTATTTGTTCCATTTCTTTGAAAAAATTGGATGGGATTTTGATAGGCATTGCATTAAATGTGTAGATAGCTTTAGGTAGCATAGACATTTTCACAATATTTATTCTTCCAATCCATGAGCATGGAACATTTTTCCATTTCTTTGTGTCTTCCTCAATTTCTTTCATGGGTACTTTATAGTTCTCTGAGTATAGATTCTTTGCCTCTTTGGTTAGGTTTATTCCTAGGTATCTTATGGTTTTGGGTGTAATTGTAAATGGGATTGACTCCTTAATTTCTCTTTCTTCTGTCTTGTTGTTGGTGTAAAGAAATGCAACTGATTTCTGTGCATTGATTTTATATCCTGACACTTTACTGAATTCCTGTACAAGCTCTAGCAGTTTTGGAGTGGAGCCTTTTGGGTTTTCCACATATAGTATCATATCATCTGCAAAGAGCGATAGTTTG